>VZRV01010993.1:2255733-2409001 GCA_013398115.1 Falcunculus frontatus | reverse complement strand
CGCGCCGCGCGGCGCAGCCAACCACAGAGACAAACTTTCCCAGCGCCCGCCCCCGCCCGCAGGTAGCGGGGGCGGCGCGGGGTCCGGCCCGGCCCGGCCCCTTCCCCTCGGGCGGGAGGGAGGGAGGAGAGCGGGGCCGCCGACCCGGGGAAGCGCCTCGCCGAGCGGGGCCCTGCGGAGGACGGCGCTGCCCTCGCCGCCTCCCTCCCTTCTTCCCTCCCGGGGCCGCCGCCGCCGCCGCGCACACGTGGCCCGGGAAAGCTCCGGTGCGGCGAGGGCGGGCTCGCCCGGTCGGGAGTGTCCGCTGGACCCCCGGGAACGGCCCTCGGGCAGCGCGGGGCTGGGGCACTGTGTGGGCACTCGGTCCGGCCCCGGCTGCGGAGCCCGTCCGGCCCCGCCTCACGGGGGTGGGGTCCCCTCGTGTCCGCTCCCGCAGCGCGGGGGTCGCCTGTGCCCCCTCTCCTCACAGCCCTGCGCACGGAGCCACAGCACACGTGTGGGAGTCACTGCTGCCCCCGTCCCCAAACACAGCCCCAGCCGGGGGATGCCTGCTGGGCTGCGGACCTTTCCAGGCACAGGGACCACTCATGCCCCCTTCCATGCACGTGTAGCCTCCAAAACCACTGCCGGGTGGGCCCACTCGTGTCCCCGACCCCTTCCCGGGCAGCAGTGGGCCTGGCCGTGCTCCTTCGATCCCGCCCTGCTCATGGCCTGAGTCAGGAAAGGGAGAGCACGGACACCCTTTGCCCCATGCACTTCGTGGACAAGGCCACCGCTCCCTCCCCACTGGTGCCAGGCAGCCCCCCAAGCAGCACTGCCCTTTTTTGAGACTCGGTTTCTTTTCCCCTGCCTGAGATCCCAGTTAACTCAATAAGGGGCTGCTGCAGCATGGGATTCGTGCCACCGCTCCACCGCCTTTCTTCCCAGCCTGCTCAGAGATTTTTGTTTGCTCGGGGATTTAATTTCCTGTTTGTTTGTAAAAACAAAGAGCGGAGGCACTGGGCGGCTCTCTAGTAACTCGGACAGTTATCTGATCTTTGTCCCCTTGCCATATTCGTGGTGAAATCTGTGCTCTCCTTGGGCAGGTTCTGCTGTCTATTGCCCAGGCTCCCTGGTAGAGTGGGATCTATGTTACAAATTTCCCTGTGTGGGTGATCTCTGGAGCCTATGCATGGTTTGGGGCAGCTGCTCCTGCACGAAGTGGCTGGTTTAGGCTTTCCTCTAGTGTCTCCAGTGCACCTTGGTCTTGAGCATGACTTGGCTCGGGTGAGGTTGTTTGCTCCCAGTAGCAGGAAGTGTATGTTAACTGAGCATGATTATCAGACTGGATTTTAGGCTGGACTTTGTTACTCCTTCTGTAATGCTTTACAGCAGAGAGGGTGTTGCCTGATAGGAATGAAATGAGACCCTCCTAAAAGTGATGAGGAGAACTTTCACCCTCCAACCACAGTTACCTGAGCTCCTGCAGAGTAGATAGACCTCTTTAGCAGAGCTGCAGACAAGAGCTGTCTGGGGCGCACTTGGTCCTGCACACAATTGAAGTTCTCCGAGCTCCCAGACAGCAAATGAGGCTGAATCCACAAGTGTGAGAAAAGACTGCCCGAACAAAACAAGGCTGTCTTCAAATATGTTTACAATGCCTTCATATCCCTTCTTATTCTTGCTGCCTGTTTCCCATCATTCTGCTCCACATCCTCCTTTAGCTAGCATTTAAACACACTTTTTCTTCACTGGAAAACGTCACTTCCATAAACCAAGACGTGTCCTTTACATCAAACTCAGAAAACAAGTTAGAAGATCTCTCACCCTTACCACTCAGCTTCCATCACACTGGTTAAACTCCCCATCCTTCGTCAAGCTTTAGTCCTGAAACTCCTGCCGTCCTGAGCCGTGGGTGGTGTTCTCAGCAAGTACCTCTCACTCTTTTACTTCAGTAAGAACCACTTCTTCCCCCACATATAGTCAGACTTCCAGACAGAAGGACCACTATAACCCATTAATCTGACCCACACACAAAAGCCATAGATTTTTTTCCTCAGCAGCTGGATCAAAGTGAGTTAGAAAGACAACACATCTTGTCTTAAAGTCTCCAAGTAATGGCAACTGCCTTCTTCCACCTACTAATTTATTCCAATGTTTAATTATCCTTGCTGCTAGGAAATTGCTTCTTTCAAGGTTGAATTTGTCTAACTTCAACTTCGAGACATCAGAACTTGTTATGCCTTTGCCTACAAAGCTGCACACCCATCCCATTTTCATGGATAAGTCACTATACATGGTGCTCCTATCACTTCTTGTTTAACTGAATAGACTGTTTTCTTTGAAGCCTCACATTGCAAGATTTAGTTTCAGTCGCTGCAGATTTTTCGGACTCCAGTGTTTCTACGTGTTTTTTGACTTGCAGGCACCCACCCTGGATACAATGTCATTGTGGTCTATACACACATGCTGTGCACAGAGTAAAAGTCATTTCTCAGTCATTGTTTTTCCCCTTCTCTCATAACTAAAAATGGAAAGAGACCATTTCCTACGCTGTACAAAAAGCTTGTGGAGCTCATTACCCATGTTGAGTCCCCAAATCTTTTTCTGCATCTGTGTTTTTCCTGAGAGCATCTTTATCCCGCCATTCATCACTATGCTCTTCCCTCCTCAGTACGTGGCCTTGCAGCAGGATGTGTTAAAATACATTCTGTAACGTTGTGACAATTGAAGCTGGTGTCTGAGATCCCTCATTCAATTTGAGAGCCGTTTCTCCAAGGCTGTTAAATCGCCAGGACAGATGACAGAAAGAGCAGGTCTGAGGCTGACCACTGTGTTAGTCTACCTTCTCCTTCAAAGCCTGTTTTCTTCTCCTTTTTGTGTGTCCTACTTTCAATGGTTTGTTACATGTATGTGATTATGTCATTTTTCCCCCTTGCCAATTCCATTTTGTATCGTTCAGCTATGAGAGCCAGTCTGAGCCAGAAGCTTTCTCCAAGTTGAGACAAATATCTTCCTCTGTTTTTGTGCATTTTCCATGTTTATTCATGAGCTGCAGAGTAAATACGTGGTCAGTTGTTTGTTTCTCAGGAAGGCATCCCACTTTCAGTGTTTAGCATGTCGTTGATTTGAGTAGATAGCACGTATTTATTTATTGATGATGCTGTAAAAATGCTTGCTTACGTTTCCTCATACCTACATTTCTGCATAATGTATAGGCTGAAAGTGTCTCTCATTCGGGGGTAACTAGGTTAGCCAGCAGAATTTCGGGTAAGGATCAAGATTGGAGTGTTGTATTAAACATGCTATTATGCATGCACATGTTCATGAAACATGAACACACCCTGATCCTAAAGAAACCCACACGCAACCACTCCCTACTTGCACCACTCCTCCAACATACACTTGCTAGCTTTTGCAAAGTTTCTCTCTTGGAAGGCATGGATAAACAACTCTTGTTGTCCCCACATTGTGGCCTGAGCAGCAGAGGACAAGGGTGAAATGTCTGCATATGAGGCCCCCATCCAGCACAGAATGCAAGAGTAAAGAACATTTAGAAGGGCTGTGTATCTCTGACCAACAGCAGAAGGACCCGGCCTGATGAGGACCCAGCACCCGACTTAGGGGCAGAGGTGCAAAAGTGCTGCTCTCGTGGAGCGCAGATTGCAGGCTGCAAACCTTAACCAGGGGAGAAATATTTTGGTGCCACAATCATGTGGCAGCCAGGAGCTCTCCACAACAAACGAGAGGCGTAGGCAGACAGACAGGTAAGGCCATGCTCGACTGCCCCGTCAGCAACACAGCAGCCTCTGAGGGCAGGAACGGGGCTCTCAGTGGCTCCAGAACTGTTTGCATGAGAACCCTGGGGAAAGGGAGCCACAGCACAAACGTTGTCCTGGAGACATCAGCATGGGGATGTGCCATCTCATTTAAAGACCCTTTTCTCAAGAGCTGGGGACTTCATCGCCAGCATGCTGGCGAAATTCCACGTTGCTCGATTTCATTCTGACCCTAGGTTCCCTTTGTGTTTCCAAGCGGGCCCAATACTCATCTTCATTTCCTCTTCTCAACTCTTGTTAAATTTCGCCTTGCTCCAGCGAGCAGATTGCATGTTCCAGCCAAGGGGCTGCCCCATCACGGTTGTGGCTGACGTGGGCCCCACACCATCGGAGCTGTACGCTCAGTTTTGTGAAATGTTTCTGAGTGTACCTGGATGGAAAATATATGCCCCCCTGTCATTCCCCTTTAGTAGCTGAACAGAAATATGGGCAATAGTAGAGAGCTCACAAAGAACTGTGAAAAACTCAGCTTACCCATTTATGTATTATGCATTAAAACCTGTCTCTATTGAGCTGTCCAAGATAAAGTCCTACTGGCATGTGATCAAAAGCGTAGGAAATTACCTTGATTTGTCCCGGCTAGAGCTGGCTGCCTCATGTAAAAGTATTTGTGAATAAATTATTTGCAGATTGATGAGGAAAAAGTGAGTAATTTATTTGATGAATATTGTTCAGCTGGCTCTTGAGCTAACCAAACCATGAGGAAAAAATATTGGTGAATGATTTATTTGAAAGTCTAGTTGAAATCTGACAGGAGAAAATGGTCAAACAATCTGCCGCTATTATTCAAATTCCGGTAGACCTGGATAGCGTTCATACACTACTAAAGCACACCCCAATGCTTCAAGCCATGGCCCTAAAGAAGATATTGAAATATGAATTCAAATCTTCAAATCTATACTCGCCTTCTCCTTAAAAGAGATTCTCCTCAACCACAGCCCCAAAGGTACCTATTAATGAGCACAGAACAGATTCTACATTTGCAGTTATTTATTCTTATTTATTATTAAGACACTCTGGAAACTCTCTTGCCTGCTAGAACAGCAGTGAAAATTGAGTACCTTTTACTCCTCTACAGCCTCCCTTCAGTGGATCTCTAAGCACTTTACAAATTTCAATGGGTTTAATGTTACAGCTGTTCTGTGAGGCAGGAAGGCATAATGAAATCCAGGAAAAGTAGAAAGCCCACACCACACTCTACAGGTTTCTTTGCATCATCAACTCTCAAACTTTGTGAGCATCTTTAGGCTATATTCCTTTCAACACAGCACATCATTCAAAGACTGACTACATTTTTCAAACCGGTCTGCCTGAACTTTGGTTCCTAACTACTTAAGCACTCATAAACACGCCACACGCTGAGCTCTTGCTGAAATTTGATGGAATTTTTGAGCACTAAACACACAAGGAAAACCCCATGTGTGGTGATATTTCCGTGCACATGTACAGATTTAGCAGCACGTCTCTAGATGCTTGTCTGCTTGATGGTCTTACAGGTTAGAGCCATAATAGCTGCAAAACAGGCAGGCTGCAGAAACCTGCCTGTGACTGCTGGTTGCACATCATGTCGCTGTCGCCACACGAGCAAACCACATGCAAAAAGGTTATCCAACCTGTTATGCAATAAATGACACATCCTCCTACCTCCTGCCTCCCTCCCGCACTTCCAGCAGCAGGGCTGCGGTCCCTCTGCTGCTTTTTTGGTTGAAATGGTGAATGAAATATGAGGGGCTGCACTTCAAAGCACCAGAGAGATGTTAAAGATCTGATGTTAGATGTTATGGCAGCTCCCACTACGGCATGAACAGTAAGGATAAAATCAACACCCTATTCAAACTACTGGACATTTTCTTGTCAACTTGAGTGAAGACGGGATTTGATCTCTAGTACCGAATTGAGCCTCAGCAACCAAAGAATTAGGGAACAGAAAATACATTCTAAGGCAGTACATGACAAAATTATCCCCCCAACAACTTGCACTCTGAACTCCTACAGAAGTGAATAATTAAATAGCCAATCTAAAAGATACATATTTTTATGTAAGAAAGACTGAATATCAAATTAAAAATCTGCTGTCAGCCTCAAAACAAATAAACTATAAAACCAGAAATAAATATTTGTATGATTGCTGTTGATCATTAGAGGGAGTTTAAAATCCAGATTTACTCAATGCGATTTTTGTTCTCCTTCCCACTGGCATGTCTCCTCTCTTGAACTAGGAAAAATCAAAAGGAGTCAATTTTGCTTTCAGGTTTTCTCTCTTTCTGCGATGTGACTGCAAAAAATCATAGGGGAGGATATTGCTCTGTTTTAAAGGAACAGATTTCATTAGATACGGAGAAGGAAAACAATAGAAACATTTCTCTTGGCATTTATTTGTTTTTATATGGATTCTCCTAGGCAAAATTGAAGTCATGGGGGGGGGGGGGGTCTCTGCTTATAACATGAGCAGGTACAATTCTTACCCTGCTCCAAATTCACTCTCTTGATACTGACCAGTTACACTCCATTTTGGGAGCTTTTTCTTTTCAGTAAGGTCAATCTGAGCTTAGCTCTTCTTTGTGTTTTTTACCTGTGGGACTGCTGTCTTCCCGCATCAGAAACAGGCTCAAATCCTTTTCTGACCTTGATCGCAAGGAGTAGGACATCCATGCGATGAGAATAAATCAGATTAAATCAGAAGCAGGAACAGTGCATTTCTCTGGCAGGTCCCAGAACTTCACATATTGTTGCCTTCTATTACACAAGGTGCATAACCCAGCCTTGACTTTAGGCCATTCTGAGATACAGAAATTATGGAAACAAGAGGCCAGGAGGCCTCTGCCTATGCTAGACTGAAATGCTACATATAATATACACTGAGCTGTCACCTATTATCCTGAGTTGATTTAAAATAATCTATAATCCAGGGATGAGAAGTGAGCACCATAGGATATGTCAAATCCTTCTCATGCAGCAAGACAGTGCTGTCATTATACCAGACCATGAAAGAAGAAACACGCTGTCTCTTCAAAAAAGGACTTCTAATTTCTTGAACACTACGGCTAAAAGAATCTTTTTGAGTGCATTTACATTAGCAGGAATTAATTAAGAGATTAGGCTAAGGCTGGTGATTAGGGCCCTGTCTGAGAATGTGGGCACACTCTTCATTAGCAAGAGCCTAGAAACATGAAGGAGGCTCCACACCCCCCAGACATATAAGCTAGTGCAGTCACTGCATTCCAAGGAACTGAGGTCTCAGTACAAAGGATGATCCAGAAGTCAGTCTTCTGGGGATCTTCCCTTGCCTTGATGGGACTAGAGGAGATGCTATGAAGAGAGCTTTGTGTTCTCAGACAAAAAAAAAAAATCTGGGAAAGTCGGTGAAGTCTCAATGTATGTTTTTCAGGTTAATTTCTAACTTGCAGTGCCAAGCAAAGAGAATAGAGATGCAAAATACATGCGAAATAAAACCAACACAAAAGTTCAATGACAACTGGCATATTGAAAACCCTGCTTTTAACAGAGTTCCAGAAACCAACTCAGAGAGCTTAATGCACAAGTAATAAAGCACAGCAATGCAACCTCTGTACTTATATATTTCCAGTGCTTTTGGCATCCTACTAGTCCAGCATCTCCTGCCTATTGCAATTTGCTCTCCTTTCCTCTGTTTTGTTTTCACATCGAATGACCAGCTAACTAGCTATTGAGCCAGCAGAGACAAAAAAAAAAAGGTCAAAAACTGCAGATGTCTCAGTGTTTGTGCCCAAGGGACATCAGATAACAAGCTGTTACAGTCTGCCTGCAAATCCAGTGGTTGACTTGTTATTCTTGAGTGTCTGTGTAAGGCCTCATTGATTCTAGTTTGGCACTTTGCTGTTGACCCTGCAGCATTTCGAGGGGATCTGCAGAACAAAAGGTTCATCAGCTCATCCAGCACATCTTCTGTGAATCTTGGATAATGGTCAGAGAAGTAACTCAGAGAAGCTGTATCTCACCCCAGACCTTCAGCTGAGCTCTCAGCTGAGGGCTCCTGTTCTCTGCTAGGGCACTCCCCACACCTGTGCCTTGGCAAATCCTGTATTCTGGAAGATGGGCACTGTTAGAAGGTGCTCCTGTATTGGCAGCACAGGGAATGTGTCCACTGATCATGTGGTTCTCCAGGACCCCCCAAAAAAGCCCCCAAAAGTCGCAAGGTAAACTGCAGCCCAAAGTCCCCTTGCCTACTGTGTGACCGCAGGGACTGCAAGCAAGGCAAGACATTCAGATTCAAATCACAATATATGAAAGTCTCACTAATTTAGACTCAAGGGACTTCAGAAGAGGGCAGATTTTGGCTCTCTGTGAGAGTGCAGTGTCTGCATATAAAGTCACTGGAAAATGTTCAATAAGACTACGCATACTGTGTCCCTGAAAATACACTTCTATGACTGGGGAGTAGTGGCAGTCATTCATGAATTGCATGTCTTATAGCAGAATAAGAAGGGTTGATAAAAACAGCATGAATAAATCCTATTAGCATTGTTTTAAGGAGACCTCTACCCCAGCCCTTGCACAGATGAGTGAGCAAAGCTGGGCAAGTCTGCACGGGGGCTCTGGCTATTTTCTCGTATCCCTGAGGGAAACAGCATTTCTCCATTGGTGGAAGGGATGGGAGTCTGTACATTCTCTGCCACTCAGACCTCCCATGGGCTTTCAGGGCAGCTCCTCACCCACCACCACGCTGTGGAGCGGTGTTTCATGCGAGCAAGATGACTCAGGAGCAAGGGGGATTGAGGAGCAGGGAAGGACTAGTGCAAAAGGAAGTATCACTGCATTTCCAGAGCTTGTCACGGAGGATCAGGGCAGCTGGGTAGCCTTGGAGACAGAAATTGAAGGTGTGTTACGGGGATTTACATGCTGGTTTTGGAAGTCCTGTTTCAATTTAAGATGATTAGCAATATCTGTGAAAGCCCTCAGGAAGCTGACTCCTTTATGTTTTTATAAAGGCATCAGACAAGGCATAGCCCTTTTCTTTTAGCAAGAATTTCCTAGTCAGTGGCTGGAGAAATGTGCTGCTTTTCTCCTTGCTGCGACTAGGCAGCTGCTGTGCTCACTAGATTATAACCCAGCCTGCATGGGAAGATTTGATTTAAGGCAAGCCTGGCTGATGACTCTCTGCATGTAAAACTTCCAAACAAGGAGGAGGGAGCAGCTGCAATTACAGTTTTCAATTGGGAAGTGAGAAAATAGAGATAATTTCCGTTTCTACAGCAATGTGAATAATTATCAAAAAGAAAATGGTTGACTGGCAGCTAGAAGCCTTGCTCCTGCTACCTAGAGCAACGGGCCAGTAACAGCAGCACCGATTAAATCCTTGGACAGAGGGATCCACCTCTATATTTTAAATCTCCTTTCCCCATTCTCGTGTTTGTTTGTGTTTCATTTTCCACACACTTGGAA
Organism: Falcunculus frontatus; assembly: GCA_013398115.1. Taxonomy (NCBI): domain Eukaryota; kingdom Metazoa; phylum Chordata; class Aves; order Passeriformes; genus Falcunculus; species Falcunculus frontatus. The sequence goes on along the minus strand of VZRV01010993.1, from coordinate 2,399,762 downwards.
TTTGCATTCCCCCACCCTGCCCCGAGAACACAGCGTGTTACAAGGTTTGCATGTGAATATCTCATCTGGGATTTCATGTTGCCTCTGCTTCCATCTCAACACCAACCAAACAAGACTGAGAGCCATTCAGGCACTAAGCCTCCATAAAGCATCCCTTTCTAGATTAAAATCAAAACTGTTTATTCTCAAGAACTTTTGAAAACCAGCCATGTTTAGCAGGTGACGGGCACTCCCCACGAAGTTGCTTTGACATAGCGCTAGTTTTCAGGTGCTGTCCTGTCTCAGACAGGAACTCCTAGCAAATTTCATGTACCCAGAGACTGACAAATCCATGGCAATAGCCCTCTGAAGTGCTAATAAAATGCCAAGCCAATTCCGGAATCATACTCTGGCATACGAACATGGGCTTATTTATCCGAATGTTGCAATGCTTCTGCGGCCAGCTGAAAGAAGGTGGTGCCCCCCATGAGTAACACTGGCTCAGCTGAGCTACCTGGCCACTGCACAACAAGAAGTCCAGTGGTACTCAGCTGGTCTAACTGAACATGCACTGAAATTCACTTAGCTAACAACACTGAAAATCCACAGGATCCTAATTAGAATGATCAAGTAGTCAACTTTAAAACATCAGTACAATCTGCTCCGAGCCCACAGGCTCTCAGAAATAATGAGCATTAAAGGAAAAAACCCTCTCCAGAAAGGGAGGTCTCACTGATATCTTAGATAGCAGGCAATGCCTTTTGCATTTCTTGATGAGCTTCTGTAGCTGGTCTTCTCCGACTGCTCCTGCCAGCACATGTTGGAGCACATCTCATGCCTATTCAAACAAACAAAAGAGGATGTCTTTCACTTTCTCCTTCCTCCACACTGGGGGGAATTACTGCTCTTCTCCATTCTGCTTCTCATGTGGAGAGAGTAATTTTTAGTTTTTTATTGCAGTAAAAATAATACAAAGCTTCATGAATGAAGCTGGCAAAATACAGAATAGGGCTTTACTCTTCATGCACAAAGATAAAATGGTAACATAATATTTAATCAGGGAGTGAAAGAAAGAGAAGTGAGTTCATTAACTTTTCCCTTGAGTGAAAACTCCTGTTTTCATTCTTCTTTTATTTTTATTCAAATAATTTTCAAGAGAACACCATCCGTATGCAAATGCATATGTGTTCTCAGAACACAGCTTTCTTTTATATAGATGATCATGAACTCACTTCAATAAAGGGAAAATGTCAGGATTTTTTCATAGAAATAATTGGCCAGGCAACCAGCAGTAAAAGCTCTGTTAATCCCCAATTATCTCTCCCACATTCCCAAGAGCTTGTATACTTCAGTGGACAGTGTTTTGCAGCACTGGACATCACAGATCCAAACTGCTTTTACTCAGTCCTCCTGTGGGAAGAATCACATGCTACTTTTTGGGGTTTGTAGGGGTTTTTTCCCCCTAGTCGCTAATGACAGCAGAAGAGGATAAAGCAACTTCTTCATCGAGTTCTCCATGAAGCAAGATCCATGCTCTTTGCAGGCTCCATAATGCTGTGTGAAGATCCATGTCTCCACTTCTGGATGCCAACAGGAGTTTTGGATTTTTGCCAGGAATGAGCTCAGAGGCAGAGCTGCCTGTGACACAGAAGGACAGGGGAAGGGCAAACACATTTTGATGTTGAATGATGGGCAAACATCATTCAAAAGATGACGTTTGAATTGTGCCCTCATGCACCAGAGACCTGGAAATGGGAATGTGATTTGTCCTGCATTCAGGGGCCAATGGCAGGGGAAAGGCTCAGGGTGACAGCTTCCAGCCAAGTTTTGAGGGAACATTGAACCTTAACACAATTGCCCATCTCTACCCTCACCTGTTTAACAAGCACTGGTTGCCAGATCCCTGACTGGGGTCAGGCACCAGCTCTGCTTCTCCTGAGGCATCCACATTATGGGGAGGAATGTTCTTGTCACGGAGGCATCCCAGCTAAAAGAAGCCACACAAGAAAGAAAAGAGAAGTTCAGCCCTGGGACTGCCTGCTCAGAGCCCCTGATCTGGACTGTGCCACTGAGCTCCACCCCAGCAGCTTTCCCATCCACACTCTGGTGGCTGCACGCTCCAGTCCTAAAGCACAGAGCACGACGGCGCCGAAATAACTCCAGAGTTAATATGTCCTGAAGGTATCCTACTTTTCGAGGAGCATGTGTTATGTCTCTTCCAGATGATCCCTCTTATGGGTGTTGCCTCCAGATACGCCCATTTGGAAAGCAGTTTGGGTGTGCAAAAGTTTTTGAAGAGATGCAAACACGACCATTAAAATAACCTAAGCAATTCCCACACCCCCTCTGTGGCATAAAAAACCTACTTGTCTCCCATCACCGGGACATGTTATTTCTTTATTTTTCCTGCTGTTATTTCCTTTTAGATAACCACATTATCAGAACTCACTAATTTATGAGGGGCAGACAAAGACCAGGAGAGTTAGTCCCTTCCTTGAAGATGCTACTTCTGTCAGATTAGCATGTGAAAAACAGCCAGGAACTTCTCAGTGAATCTTTTTGGAATATTTCCTAAGCAGCTGCTGATTCTTTCTGGGTAATAACAGAAAAGAAATCTGAGAGGAGAAACTGCAGCTGCTGCCACAACAGAAAGAGCTTATTATGAGACATTGCGTTCTTTTGTTTTTTCACTTCATTTGTTTGGGTTTTGTTGAGGTTTTTATTTTTGCCGAAGTGATAAATTGCTATGGAAAATCCACACCAGGAAATTTATATAAATACATATCCCTACCAACAGGCAGGTTCCCATATAACCACAGATGATGTCACCTATTTTGGTTAGTAATGATTTTGTCCCCTGTGGTGTTTTGATTCCCTTGCTACAGGACTCAGATTCTGGGATTTGAACGATTTGCCACCTCTTTCCAGCACTCTCTGGCTCAGGTTACCTCCATTTACAGTGCCACAGTGCACCATTATCCTAGGTATCTTCTTATCTGCCTCCATGGTGATTGTGTTCCGATACTAAACCTTTCCAAGAAAGGATCACATCAGCATCACATTTTTAGGCCCTATTACAATACAATAACTGATAACAGGGAACACCATCTGCAAAAAAATACAATTCCCAAGGCTGCACTTAAGGCAACCTTTCAGTCCTTAATTACCCAACACTGAATCAGAGAGGAGAGAAAGAAAACTAGCTCCAGGCATCTGCTCCCAGAGTCCCTGAAGAGGAAACCCGAGCTGCCAGCCCAGAGTCCACCACCACACAACATTCCTCCCGCTCGGAGAGCACGGGGGTCTTATGCTTGTCTTATACCCAGAGCTGGTAGGAAGCAAGAGATTATGAAATGTGATGCTGTCAGGGCAGACTTAGCCCAACACCGCCAAGAAAGGACATTCAGAAAAGCTCAGCATTTTGAAAAGAATTACCAAAGCTTTTTGAGTTCCACAAAATGCTGCTTTACATTCACATTACAAAACTGCGTGACACTGAGGCCAAGAACCAAAACGAGGGGGAATACCTCATATTGTAATATAGCAGGACTTCAGGTGGCTGTGGGCATGCTACCTGCATGCTAACAGAGAGTGAAGACGTTTCTAGTCACCAGCAGACTTTTCTGAAGCACCTCTGACATCCTCCAACTGCACTCTTTGCTGCCAAGAATCTAAATAAAATGAAATAAGTGCTACCATTGAGCAAGTAGGTTGTTTACCCTCCTCTGGAGGCTGCACACTCTTTTCTCCACCATAGTTCACTGGCTGTGCAAGTTCAGTTTGGCATTTGTCAAATCCTTTCCAAATCTGGAAACGCTGATGTGTCACGGAAGTATTTCTTTGTTCGGGGGTTACTGGGTGGATTAATTGCAGTGGCTTCTCAAAGGACAACTTAATCTGCATTAGCAACTCACCTGCTTCTCAGTGCAGCTAGCGTGCGTGTGTTGGGAAGGATGGATGGGAAATTAGGACATTGAAATCATTTTTGCATTGTGTTTCTTGATGTCTCTTAAGCTACTTGCCTGAATGGCTGGCAAGCGTTTGCCACAGTACTTAAATGTATTATGAAAATGAGTCAACAGAGAACCTCAGGCTGGTTGGGAATTTTTTTAACTTTCTCAGGCAATCAACTAGACCATATCCTCCTAAGTGGCCGAGTCCCTAAATTGTTTGTCGATTTTAAAAAAATGTAGTTTTAACCAGCAATGTGACTTTGCAAACAGTCCATTGTATGTCTTGGAATCAAAAGTGCTCTGTGACACAGACATGTTTCATTATTGATTCAACAAGTTTCAATTCCATATGGCTTCAGTTACAGAAAAACTAACTGGAGCCTTTCCTTCCTTGCACAAAAGCATCGTCAGCTAAACTCCAATAACAGAAGCTTTATTTCAGACATGTGCAAGGGGTGGAAAGAGGCTAATTGAATCTGATCTGACAGTTTTTCCAGTTTTAAAAATTAGTGTGGGTTGCCATTTCTTCTAGATGAAGGAGGGGAAAAAAACTGTAAAAGAGGCCATGTTCTGATCTGGTGCCCCAGTTGAGGACCTGGTCCCATTTTACAACCAGGAAAATAGTAGTTCTAGAAGGGTGACTCCCTACAAATTGGACAGGATGGTGTGGTAAGTGGTGAGGGTTATGGACCAGTATGCAACTCCTCTCCAGATCAGAAATGAATGGGAACACCACAGCACGGGGGTTTTTCTAAATCCATGCTTCTGATTCAGCAGCCATGGGCTCCCAGTTCTGCTGGCTCTGACAACAGTGGGTTCTCAAGGAGGCAAAACCATTCCTTAACAGAGCCCTGTATGGGATCACAGTGATTCAGATTTCCTCCTGCAGCTTGTGGTCCTCAGCCAATGCCCACTCAATTCAACAGGAATCTTTTAGTTGACTTCAAAGGACACTGACTTGGCCTTTATTTGTCAGCCTTTGAGTGCAGTTAAAGCCATATTGTGTACAAATGCATGGTGGACACTGTTCCTTGGGTGATGCTTTTCTTCCATGACTGCTCGGTTAGTGATGATAATACCAGTAAAAGTGGTATAACTTTGCCTGTACTATGAGCCTGCTGGTGGCTTCCAGGTGTTGGGTGATTTGAGGAATCATGGCTTTGCCTCATTTTCATTTACAAAGATTCACAAGGAGAGGAGTTTAAACCTTCCTTACCTCTAGCATCCCTTCACTTGATTGCACTGTCCCTTTCTTTTCTCTAGATTGTCTCACTCTTGCTTGAGCCCTGGCTGTAAAGTAGGATATTGCCAAAAGCTTGGTGCTAGAAGCAGGTTTTTCTGAGATTGACATGATTTGTCAGGGTGGCAGTGGTGTCCTGAGGGAGGGAGCTGGGACCCAGATCATTCTGAGAGCCAAAAAAAATCTTTCTGTGGGGAGAAGCGAGGTCTGAAGAGTTCCCTGCCTACAAGCCCAGTGTCTGCAAGGTTTAGCTCCAGTTCTTTTCCTGGTGACTCTTACTGCTTTCGACAAGTCACCAGGCAAGTGCAGATCAAAATCACAAGCTCAGCCCCAATTCCAGCTGGCAGTGCCTTAACTGAGACTGGCAGTGGCTGATTTTCGAACCAGTGAAAAGGTGTAAGAACCTCACCAACGTATTGCTGGGAGGGACAGGGCTGTGCTTGCGGCTCTGGCCAGCCAGGAAGCATCACAGCTGTACTGCAATGCAGAGCCAAGTGTGGAGAAGCTCACGGCCAAGTCCTGCTTTCAGGTACTCCTTCAGTGCAGAGGAAACACTGTGGCAGCCCCTGTCTTCTAACCAAGAGCAGGTGTCACTGTCCTGCTTTTCTCCATCAGCCTGTGGGATGGGGTGACAGCCAATCTATGCATACTGCCTCTTGCTGTCTCATGGCAGAGGCTGCAAGATGCAATTCCCACCCCTGGGGCCTAAGCAGAGCGCCCATTCCCCTGGGAGGACTGCTGATGGGTCTTATGCTGCACTGTGTTCATTGCAAGGACTAAATGTTTAGTTATCTCACAGTGCATACATTCAGAGCTGAGCTAAAAACGGACTGGATGTGTTTGCTGCATCCCGAACTGCCTGGGTGCAATAAAACACGATAGGCTGTTCCAGTTGTTCAGACTTGTATCTGTGTTTAATCAGCCCAGGTGCCCAGCTGTCTGCTGAAGGAAATCCTTCTGGAAGCCACTGAGATGGGCTTTTCTTTATGAAATCTCATTACTGTGATAGGTGGCAGCAGTGTCTGTTATGCAGGTTGGCATTATATTCGGTTTCTTCTAACGCTGCCTGACTTTAACTGGCTGGGCTGACATCTTCTGTGAGAGGTCTTGCCTGGGGCTGATGGATTCCTCAGCCTTTTGTAAGACATGCTATTCAAATCTGGTTACTCTGGTCCTATTAATTTCCTCTTAGATTCTTCTATAATACCATTATAATGCTGAAGTGCTTACAGCAACTCCTGCATTTATTATCACCAGCTCACCTGATGAGAAAAAGCAGCTATTTCTGATACCCCCTAAGCTGCCTGGGGTCTGCCTACCCAGGGACCAGCGTGTTGGCACAGTGCGTGGAGGTTCAGAGCAGGACTCTCAGTGGTTTCTGTCACTGATTTTGATTTCAAGACGGGCACTGGGCAATGAGAGCACACAGAGGCAGTGATTACCTACAAATGCTTGATGGAGTGATGTCCATGATATCCCACAGGTACACAACACCACAGGCAGGGAGAAAGCCCAGCTCTCTGGGACAGAACTTTGGTGTCTTCTCAGTGAGTCAGCGTCTTCTTTCAGCCTCCACGTCAACTGTTAGCCACTTTCCAGCTTCTCCAAAGAAAGGAGCATAGGTCAACCAGCAACAGCCTCCTCTGTCCTCATGCTTTGCTGTTCAGCCCCTCCACAGCCTGTGCACTAAGAGAGGCAGGGCTCCAGGGGCTAAAGGAGCGGGCAAGTTGGACACTCATGGGGCCCAAAATTAGATTGCACAAGGCAACCATTATTCTGGCTCTCCTCCATTGCCTTCCTGCTTGTGGAGGGCTTGCTTTCGCAATCTTTAGCATTGTGCTTTTAACATCTCTTTTCTTGGGTGCTGGTGGTTAGAAAGATGTCTAACAACAGCCGACCATCTTTTGTAAAGACTTCTCAGTGGTAGCTCAGGAGATGCCAGGACAAAGCCCCAGAGACATCTACCAGTGTCCTTGGGAGTCCTGTCCGTCCTTGGGAAACCAGGGAGAGGAAATCTCAGCTCTTCTTCCAGTGAAAATCCAGCTGAGTTCTGGCTGCCAGGCCCCAGGTGCCGGGGAAAGGTGCTACATGCCTTGGATGAGTGCTGTGGCTCTCCTTAGGGTCCAGGCCACCCGAATGAGCTCCCACTCATGGATCTGACCTGGAGCTAGCATGTCCTCCTGCATGGAAATCAGGTGTAGAGAGGTGGGGACCACTAATCTCTTCTGACTGAGAAGGTGAGACACAGCCAGGATGGGCACCTAAATTCAGGTGCCAAAAAGGTCACTGGCTGAGACAGGACAGATGTAGCTTCTGGCATCAGAGATTCCATGCCCAAGTGCACTACTATTTATCCATCCTGTCATCAGGTCATGTTGGTTTTAGTATTTAAAGCTGTTTCAAGCCTAAATTCTTCCTGCAGCCATGAAATGCCATAAGTGGAGGCTGCCAGCTGACATACAATCTCTTCCTCCTCCTTCCATTTGTGCCATGACTGGTCCTACTTTATCCAGCCTAGCACCTTTGTCTTCCACTCAGGAATGCCAGTTGAAATTTTACACTCATAAAAAAGCACCGTAGCATATCTCACAGTCTATCAGAGCATGTGGTACTCCGTATCCTATGAGCCCATCTTCACCGCTGCACTGAGCAAAATGGGCAATTCTCCTTCTGCAAGGCAGCTGTACAGATCCCAAACAGGGCTGATTATTTTTTTCCGGAGTTGCAGTTGTTAAAAGCTCTGTCTTTTGCGTGTTGTTGTGCTGGATCAGAAATAGCGGTGCAGGGGCACTGAAGGCTGAGCCCTGTGTTTTGCTAACACTTTGGAAGACGATGCCATCTGTGACATGATTCAGATCAGTGGTTTAGTGAAATTCTGTTGGCAGGGAGTTATTCAACAGATTAATGTTTCAGAAGTTCTCGTGCTTCCAAAATGATGCTTTGCCTTCCGTCTCCCTCTGCTATTTTCTTTCACATCTCCAAAGGTAAGCCCTGTCAGAGTGCCTCATTAGCATGTCTGGACGAGGCAAGAAATACAATCTTTGCTGGCACAAACCCACGATGCACAGCTTGAAAGGGTGCACAGAGGCCCTGATGCTTTGAGCAGGTCATTCAGATGCCACCAAAGCCTGTATCATGGGCACGCAGCAAGAGTCAACCCCAGATACCTCTTCCCCACAGCATCCCAACACAGAAGGCATCCCCAGATCATGAGCAGAGCACAGTGTGGAAAGAAAATTTGGTTCTTTCAAGAGAAACTAATTTTGGCCGTCTGAAGACCTCCACAGCAAATCATCATGTGCCTCAGGAATGTCTCCCGTTTGTGTAAGCAAGAACAAATTGAAAATGCCTTTGATTTTAATACCCTGTCAGGACTCCAGCTCCCTGCACACACCAGACTTCTCTGGTTTATAAGCAAAGTGATCTCGATACTCACTTGCAGAGATGGACTTTGCAGAGGTCCCCTCAGGCCAGGAAGCCCCATTGCTTTAGGTGCTGCTCAGACACCTACAAAGCCAGTAAAAAGCTCACAGCCCTATGAAACACCTCACAAGCATCCGCCAGACAATCTAGACATGGGAAATAAAATTCTGCAGTACTGTTGTGGGCACCTCTCCCCAGCTATTTTCTGAAATGCATTTTTCCATAAAGCACCAGCAGCGACAGACACTTCAGAGTGGCTGCAGCATCCTAAGGATGTGGGAGGTGTTTTGAATTACACCAAACCTTCTCTGGGTAAAATGATCTCCACACAGCATTATTTGTGTGGAGCACAGCACAGCATTTACTCTAACACAGCACTGAGGTTAGAGTAAATGAATTCTCATCACCATCACAGATCTTCATAAGCTGCCCACTGCCACAGTAATTAGGCATAAAAATTAAGCAATAACAGCAGTTGTTTCTGAAGTATTTTGAACATCATAAAAATAGTTTCAGCGGTTAAAACTCAAAGTGCTGGGAGCCATCACTGTGACAGCTCTATAGATGAGAGCTGCATCCCAGCAGCGAGATGCAGTAAATTTACTCACAGTAAATCTGGATCACTGGAAAAATAGTTAGATAAAACAGAACATTTTCATACCTGTTAGTTTGTGGTTTGCTGTTGATTGGACAGTGTGTCTGATCATTTTGTGCAGCAGAGTGACAAATAACTTACAAAATTATTTCCTTGAAATGGTTTGGAAATATAGCTCTTCTTGCCATATATTTCATCTGGAAGGCTATTTTTTCCTGCCCTTCTGCACATCAGCCTGGAGTTTCTGCTGGAGAGAAGTGGTAATACAGAGAGACATCAGCATCATTCATTGAATGAAAATACTGAAACAGCAAACAGTTTCTAAAAATAAAAATATAGTGAATATGTCTTTAGGTCTCTAAGGCATTATATGGTGACTAATCAGAGCAGTTTTCCTACGAAAAAGGGACAGAAGCAATAGAGATGGAATCAGATTTAATAGTACAAAATGCAAGGTCGTGCCCCGAGGGAGTAATAATGAGAATTTCTGCTACCAGCTGGGAGCTCATCAGTTGGAAGTGACAGAGGAGGAGAAAGACCTGAGCGCACGAGCTGATCAAATGTCTGTAAGCTGGCAGTAGCATGCAGATGTGAGAAAGACAAATGCGAGCCTAAGACATGTCAGATGAGGGATTTCTAATAGAAATAGCAAGATTTTAATGCCATCACAGAAGTACAGAATATTGTATGTCCATATAAAAGATGAATTAATTTAAAATTGCCTTTTTTTCTGCCTTTCTCTCTTGTCATGACCTGGGAGGAGAGAGCTTTCTTCTACAAGAAGAGACTAAATGAGCTTGGTTTCTTGAGTCTAGCAAAATGCAGTCTGGGAAGAGATATATTTGTTGCTTACAAATACCCTGGAGGGAAGTATCAGGAAGAAAGAAGAGCTATTTGAGTGAAAGGGCAGTGCTGGCACAAGAACAAGTGCCTAAAAATTTGCCAGGAATACATTTCAGCTGGAAGTTAGAAGAAGGATCTGACTGTCCAAGAAGTGCATCTCTGGGATTGACTTCCAGGAGATTTTACTGGGACAAAAATCCCAATTTGTTTTAATGCAGAAGCGAGGCAGTTCTTTACCACAGCTGCCCCAAACAGCAGGGGATTGGACGATATGGTACAGAAGGTCCCTTTTGGTCCCTATTTTCCACTGTCCTCATGTGCCTATCTTGTTCAACAGCCTAAGGTTTCACACCGATGGTATTCAGCTACCTTTCATTAGCTGAATAACCAAAAAAATTGGTTTTCCTTGTTTTGCTGACTAGAAGAACTCACAGCCAAGCTCTGGTGCTGTCCCCCTGGGTACTTTCTGGCCCATTGTGTTGAAGAAGTTGGTGAGGACAATCCCAAGCCTGTTTCTAATGGACACATGCCACATGAGTCAGACCATCCAGCACCTCTGTGGAGAAATGGGCCAAAGGCTCCAAGCTGCCCTTTGCACTGAGATCAACTCTGCTCCTGCCCGGAGTGGAGAGAGATCACACATTATCCAAATGTTTTAATGCAGAAGCGAGGCATTGGACATAAAGACTTTGCCCCCGCAGTGTGAGGTGCGACATGAGCACATCGTAAGTGACTCTCCTTGTGCCTTTTTGTGACTCTTCTCTGTGTGGAAGAGCTAGAGATGAAGCTTGGGCTTGGAGAAGGGTGGAAAACCATGATGTGCAAGTGTCAGGTAGATGACAAGCAGCAGCTCAGGGCAGCTCGCTTGTTAACTGCCCAGCACTTCATGCAGCACCCACCCCTGTAAGGTCATCTGAAACATGAAGAAACCCAGCCCAGAAGCAAAAATTAAGGCAAACAGGTATGTCAGAGGATCAGCTGGGTGAGGTTAGGCACATGACATTGAAGTTCTCACTTAAAGCAGCTTAAATGGAGCCACTGGTAGAATTGACAGCTGGGACCCTCAGCCTCAGCCTGGAGGAGGGTTGCTAGGTGATTCTTATGATCAGTATGCTCTGACCACCCCTGAGGGACAAGGAAGTTTGTCCTTCCTCTGCCTGTAAGAGGAGATTCTGGGCAGATGATCTCAGAAAGTGTCTGGATGCAAAGCGTTAGATAAAGACACCTTTTACGTACATTTCTTTGCTTTAAGACTTTATAAAACACCACTGACCTTTGTTTTCTTTAACCTCTTCTCCCCAGCATATGATGTCTGTCAGGTTGCAGCACCATTGGGGTGGTTGTTCTCTTCATGTAGCACTGTAATGTAACACAGCAATTTGTCACAGTAGATAAAACATCTTTGCTGTCCCGGGCTGCGTGCAAGTTAGAACAGGCATGGCATGCAAATCCAACCGAAATTCAAGAGTTCAAGTTTGGAGGAGTCTGGAGGAGAGGGAAGAAGGGGGAGTACTTTAGGAGGACGGTTTTGCAGGACTGCCAAGGCAGAGTGATAGTGCACTCACAGATGAGGGGAGGGAGGGCTGTCCAGGAAGAGGAAATGCAGCACAGAAGGGCAAGAGTGGGAGCAAGGGGTGTGAGGAGGGATGTGGAGGAGAAATGCAGGGGAAGGAGGTTGGAGGAGAAAGTTAGAGAGCTAACAACACTGCTGTTGTGTGCTCAGAAATGAGAAGGAGCCAGAGGGCACTGAAGATAACAGAGTATGGCTGCTACATCCCACAGCAGAGCCTCCCCTCCGCTGCTGGGGAAATTATCAGATGTACACACAGACCTACAAAGCGTTTGGAGAGGCTTCAAGGTGAAAGGCACCTATAACAGGAATTATTATTGTTGACATTAAGTAGCTGTGGAAGTTTTCACTTGGAAATGCACCTGGGTTTTGTCTCAGCACAGTTGTTATTCAACTGCAAATCTGCACGGGAGTTTCTTAAGTGCATATCTTTGTATTTCATTCAGCCAGTTGGCCTGGGTTTGCAGCAGCAGAGTCCCTCCTGTGTGTTTGAACAGTGCACACATAAAGCCCTTACTCTTAGCACAGCAACTGAACGTATATGCTTTGTTCAGTTTTATATTCCAAGCACTGAGTGAACCCTCAACAAATGCTGTCTTCAAAAACTGGCCACACACCCACACCAGTCAAACTTTCCATGGAGTCAGAACCTCAGAAATCCCTCACCAAGAAGGAAACGCTGGCCTGGTCTGAATTCATTTTAGGAGAGGAGGGAAGAAAGAAAACACATTCATCAAATTTTGTCTAGGCTAATGATACTGGCCTGAAATTCAACCTTTGACTTTTGTTAGATTTTATACCCTTGCTAACCAGTAACATCTTACTCTTAAACCCTACATGGAAGAAAACCTGGAAGGAAGACTAAAAGAAATCATACTCTTACTCCATCTTTTTGAGTACAAATGCATCCTCCTACAATGAGCTCTCCGTGCTCAGTGCCCCTGAGGAACTGGGGTCTCCAGGGAACTTCGTTTGTGAAACAAACAGGGATGGGGCAGCCCTTCTCTGCAGGGCCTTGGGTTGTGCAAAACAGCTCTCCTCCTCCTCCGCCTCCCAGGAGAAGGGAATTCATCACAAAAGCTGTGCCACGCTGCAGGAGGGCAGGTGATGAAGAAAGAGAGGCAGGCAGAGCATGCTGAGTGAGGGACATTCTGGACATGGGTGCAGGAGCAGGGAGGGAGCCACAGGGCAGCAATGCAAGCAGGTATCTGGCTGCACATGCCTTCTTACACCCAACAAGCTCAAAAATCCCTTAAGTGAGTCCCCAGGGACAGCCTGGTGGGCACAGCAGGAGCTTGTGCTGCTCTGTCCCTCTCCTTGTGTACTTGTGACTCCATGCTGGTTGGGAGATGAAGTTATCTTCAGGCTGGGGACAGGAGGAGAGGGCTGTACTAATGCCTTGATGTTGATGCTATCCACTGGGAAGCCCGCTGTGCCCTTGGAGAGGCCTCAGCTCTCCAGAGAAGGCGAGTTTCTGCTGTCAGGGGGCTGTGTGAGGGCACAGAGCGGGGCTGCATCGGCGGGCAGGCTGTGTTTGAATGATGCAGTGCACAGCAGATGTCCAAGAGACAGCCAAGAGGTGGGACTGAGGCAAGGCACAGAGAATGAGTCACCCACAGCTGAAGCCAAGCAAGGCCTGAACGTTGAGACAAATTGTCTAAGATGAGAACAGGGCCAGAGCCAAGTGGGAAAGAGAAGAAGCCTCCCTATCAGGGAAACAGGCAGAGAGATGGAATAAGGAGGACGAACAAAATCAGAGAGCTACAGCAGTGCAGGATGTAGTAATGAGCACCCTTCACCAGACTGGTGGGCATCCAGCTTGGTACACTGTCTGCAGCAGTGGCCAGGAGCAGATGTCCAAGGAAAAAGTGCAGAAAGGCCAGAACAGGCACAGAGTGTGACCTTCCTCAGAGGACCCTCCCGGCCTCTGGCACTCCACAGCGTAGCAACTCCCCGAGCCAGGGGCTGTGCCTGCAATGTTCAGAGCCTTCAGGGAGTTTTCTCCTCTGAACCTAATTGCTTTGCAAACCCCTCTGTGCTTCTGGCCTCTGTCCGAACTGGCAGAAGTGAACTCCACAGCCTGAGGGTGCACAGGGGAAAACAGGGGAGGGAGGGATGGAGGAAAGCTGCTGAGAGGTGAGGGAGGATGGAGGGGATCCTTCTGGGAAAGGACCCATTGCACCAGCCCGTCCAGCCATTTGCAGAACCCTCTTGAAGTGGCAAATGGAGGTCACATCATTGTGGTGCACTCCTAAGCTCTCATGTCAGCCCCTTGGAGGGTCCAAGACATCAGCAGTGCATTTGAGTGGACTGCCCCAAGCGTAGCACTGTCAAAAGGGAAACTGTTTCTGAGAAAGAAAATGCCAAAACGGATGACTCTCAGCACCAAGAAGTGTGTTTTCCCTCCTGAGGAGCCTGCAGTCCCCACAAGGCCAGCTCCTCTCCAAGAGAAGAGCTCCAGGCACTTGGACAGCTTGCATTGGTGCTCCTTTCTGGACACCTCTGTGCTAACCCGTGTTGGAGAGACATAAACTTGCTCTGGGCGCAGCAAGAGGAGAGGACAAAGGCTTTTTTTTTCCTCAAATGGTAGAGCATTTCTTTTTTCCTCCAGGAAAGGGGCAGCAAACGAAGGTATTATGCCGATTAAAAGAGAGGAGGGGGCAGGATTTGGGTTACAAAAGAAACCGGCACATTACAGCAAGGGAAGCTGCAAGGTACAAGGCCACACTGTAAAAGAAAAAAAAAAAAGACATTCAAAGCCTCTCCAGCATCCATCAAAGCGATAACGTTAGTGCATGGTACGTTTATAGTTCCCTTGCAGCTGCAGCAGCAGCTTTTCAGTGGGGCTGGGCTTAAAACAAGACCAGAGCCAGTTCTCTGCTGCTCCAGCACCAGCAGACAGGCCTTTTCCACCCCCTCCTCCATGCACAGACATTTCCCAGCCTGTAGCAGTGACTCCAAAATTCATTTCACCCTTTAATTGGATTTCACGGAGGAGAGCGAGACGCGGAGGGGGAATGGCCGGGGCTGCAGGGGTCCCTGGTGCCTGGCAGGACAGTCACGGTGCAGAGGAGGAGGGCTGGGACAGGGTTGCTGTGGCAGGGTCCTGCCCCGTGCACCCACCGCACACTCTGCGGGCTCAGTGCTCCTCTGGCTGGGAGAGCAGCAAACGCTCTATTTCTGGTGTCAATTTTCAGCAAGCGCAAGTCGCTTCCATTTCATCGCACTCAAAAACGTCTGGGCTTAACTAGGTCACATTTCCTAACCATATCAGAGGCAAAGGCTTGTCTTGCTTGAGTGATTTCACTTACCACCCTGGAAGAATTTTACCAAGCGGTGCCATGAGTGTCCGTGGTGAGAGATGACTCCCCTGCCTTGCTCTGGAGGAGTGAAGAAGACCTGTGCAAGGGGCCAAATGTTGTTTACAGTCCCACTGCTTTAAGATCCTAGGTGAGAAGCAGCTCCTTTTCAGCAGTATGAATATATGTGTCTCTGAGACAAACTATGTCCAACTTGCATTTTTACCCCATTAGTTGCCAAGGCACAACTTTTGTCCGCTGTGTTTATCTTGCAGACGACTGCACTAAGCAGCAAAAGCTGTGGGGCAAAGAAATTCTGCACCCCTGGTACAGGTAAAAGACCAAACCTCAGTCCTGGGTGCCAGTGGGTAGGTGGAAAGGCAAGGTTTGGCAGACATTTTGATGTAAACCCCAATCTCCTCTGCCTCTTTCCCCCACTGCTGTTGGTGGCACAGCCCAGCACCTCACTCCTCTTTTGGGAAGAAATCAGATGGGTCCCACATGCTGGCTGATGGTTTCACACTGCTGAGGGAACCACTCACCTTCCCTCCCAGCTCAGCATCACCTTTGCACTGTGACCACTGCCATGCCTCCTGGAAAAGCTGCAGGGAGCCTCCAGGGCAACCCTCTGGAGCTACAGCCCGGTCAACCTGCCATGCCAACTCCTAACCCCAACACAAAACATGAATGTCTGTGATTCAGCTACATGTACAGCCCTACTCTGAATCATGCTGGACTCCTGGCTTGCACAATGTATCTTGCACTCACATCCCCCAGGCTGGTGCTACACTGCTGAAAAGAACCCATCCTTTTGCCCACATTAGCCATTTTGTCCATCAGTGTCCGTGGATGTCTCTTTGATTGTGGCTCATTTAGGGGGATAAACCAATTTGTCTTTGTTTTTCAAACACCTCACCTCAATCCTCCTGAAACATGTGGGGACAAGACAGTCACTATTTTCAGCCTCTCTGCATCCATCACTTTCCCTGCTCGTTTATGCTCCACATTCTTCATCTGTTACTCGTGCAACAAGAGGATGTCTCCAGTCCATAATTCACCTGCTCTGCTTAGACAGCAGAAAGGTGGTATTTTCAGCATGGCTTTTTCTTTTTTTTTTTTTTTTTAATGCTGTTCTTTATATAGCCAGCCATTTTATTCTCTTCTGAGACAGCTGCTGCAGGCTGAGCAGATGTTCCCAGTGAACTGTGTGTGGTGACACCCAGCCTTCCCCCGCCATCACCCAGGCAGCTGCAGTCGATTGAGAACCCGGCGAGGCGGCGGTGGCATCGCGGCAGCCTTCCCCACCGTGTGTGCCAACAGCGAGGGTCGCCTGCCCCTTACCTTGGGTAAGTCCCACCGGGTGCCTGCACAGTCTTTGCGATCCTAAATTATTTCATGGCATCTGCAAAACTTGCTGCTTCACTGCTTCCCCCACTTTTCCAAGTCATTAATAAATATTAAGCACCAGCGGTGTGCTCACAGCTCACTGCCCAGCCTGCTCTCTCCATCCCTGGAGGGAGAGTGCATCCCTTCCCCCTTTGGCACCAGTCAGACCCCCAGCATCACCTCCCATCCACCCCCACATCATCCCCACCTGATTGCAAGGGGCTCCAGCCTGTACAGAGCAGTTTTGGTGGGCTGGAGAGGTGTTTTGGTCCCTGGTCAGCCTGTGTTTCTAAAAGTGGAGCACAGGTTGCCCAACATCAGCTGACTCACTCAGCTCCTCCACATTGCAAAGCACTCAATAATTCACAATGCTAAATGGCCCCTTTGGTTCAGGCTGAGCTTCTCATCCCACGGGATGACAGACACGGCACTGCCAGCTCCTGTTACCCTTTCTGTCCTCCAGCCAGAGCAGGACTGCAGCACGTGACAGAGGCCCCCAGACTGACCTCCCATGAGTCCTGAGGTGCTACCCAGCCCTCTGAGGATGCTGTACCCCTTCCCACGGGGGAGGGAGGATGCAGTGGGCTGTGGAAGGGAAGAGCTCAAGAGATCCAAAAGGACTGGCTCTAACAGGGATTTATTTCTCTGCTGACTCATTGGGCAGGAAAAATGTGAAGCAGCTTGCCCTGGCTCTTGGGGGGCACTGAAGGCACCCACCTTCCCTCCCCACACACCTCTGCATACAGCCCAAGAGCAGGCTGGGCTTGTGGCAGCCCACCTTTGTCACACCCAGAAACCCCCGTGTGGGGCTTGAGACCCTCCTCTCCCTTGCCCAGGGGCTGCTGATGGCCACCTGCACAAAGCTGCTGTCCGTGGGGAGCTGGCATCCAACTTTTCATCTCTAGTTTGCGAGGAAGGGAAGGCCTGTTTTAATTTTGTTGATTACATGTTTTAAAGAAAAACATAAGGAAAGTAGGAATTTTGGTCTGCATGTCTCTGAAGCACTGCTGAATAGCAGAAGTAGCTGTGGACATCATGTCTGTTTGCCCAAGGAGCAGAATATCCCTCATATTTCACCACCTCCCAGAACTCTGGCTTTTGTATCTCTTGTCCACCTCACATCCTATCCTCCAATACCTGAAGGGAGCCTACAAGAAAGATGGAGAGGGACAAGGGGGAATGGATTGAAACTGGAGGAGGGCAGGTTTAAATTAGATATTACAAATAAATTCTTTACTGTGAGGGTGGTGAAGCACTGGAACAGGTCACCCAGAGAAGTTGTGGATGCCCCATCTCTGGAAGCTCCACCAAGGAGCTACAGTGCAGGGTCTTCTGCCCCTCTCCAACCTTGGCAGGGGGTCAGGCTGGGGCTCTGTCTGCATTTTGCTCAGCCCATGATACATTTAACCAGACTTGTCACTATGCAGGGATATCAGCCACTCATGCAGACTGCAAAGCCTTGTTCAGACGCTCACTTTGAGAGCTTAGCCACACAAAAAAGTACCGTGCACGCACAGTACAGGACTTTAAAGCAATCAAAATGTGCTCAAGAAAAATTCAACTTCGCAGACACAAGCTGAGAGAGCTCTTCATAGCAGAGGAATACTTCCCTGCCTAATTTCAGCCTTTCATTCTCTGGGGTTTTGGCCAAAAATCTGCTAAGAGCATCACTACTTTCTTCCTAATTGGTTGAACCACATTTCTTTTCCATTCCTTCCTGCACAGACCCAGGCTGGAATAGTGACCATTGCTTGAAATTTTGAGCAACTGGGGAACAGGGGATTAGAGAGAAAGTGAGTGTCCTGGCTGCCCCTCGGCACTCCCCATCCCTGTTGCCGTGTCCTCACAGCCTGCCTGTCCTGCAGCAGGGCACATCCCTCTCTCCTTGGCAGAGCTGTGCATGCAAGTGATGGTAAAGCCTGTTTTCTAAAACACAGAAGGGAAACAAAGGAGAGATTTCCCAGTCACTCTTTCAGGATTGTTTCCCCTAAAACTCTCTAAAGCAGTGCTACAAGCCCTTCTTTGATGTTTGCTCCCATCCTCCTTTATCTGCTTCTGTGACACTTTTGTGGCTTTTTTTGCACTAAATGATACAGTTCCCTCCCGTGCTCTGCACTGGCCTCCTGTGCTTGCACTCAGTTACTCTCTCCTCTGGTCACACCTCTCCTGACCCACCGTTTGCAATTTGGATAGCAGCTCCTATCATTTCAGCTGTACATTTCATAAAGGGAATGTGTTCGGGGGGTTTTTATATGTATCTTGAAAGAGAGTAGCTTTTAACAGCAGCTTTTGCTGACCTCTCTGCTGCATCCAATTCATTTTCATATAACTCAGCTAGCAGGACTAAAATCTATACAAAATATCACATGCTATCCATTCCTGAACATTTTTGCCTAAGGTTTTCTGTTACTCTGAGGTTTTTTTCTCATGTAGGGTCAGGAAAGGAGCTACTGAGAGAGGGTTTATAGATATTGTGTTATTTGTATTATAACTACAAATCAAACAGCGGACAGGAGGATAGAGAGGGAGAGAAAGAATGAGTAAAAACCTTTTTTTTTTTTTTTTCCCCATATCAGCCTGTAGTACAAAGGCACTTATTATCTCAGTGTAATCTCCTTCTCTTAGACCTCCCTATCAAACTTTTCCTGTACACATTCCTCCCTGTTTGGTTAACATTCATTACTATGAATCTGATCTCAGACTTCATGGTGCTCCTTAGAGAAATTCATGCCCCCATCCCATGACATCTCCTTGATCACCTGATTCTGCACCTGAATACAACTGGCAGTGCTTTTTCTGACATATATTCAGATCCAATGGCACCAAAATCTTCGTGGGCCCATCACAGCCTGCATAGCTGTTCATATTTTTTTTAAAAAAAGAAAAAAAAAATAGGTGTGGGGGTGACCAATCAACTCTTCAGGCAGCCAAAAGATTTCATTTCAGTATTGTCAAAATGAAACATTCGGAACAATTTTTCATTTCTTTCTAAGCCAGAAGGTCTTAAATCCTCATAGATGGGATAAAGAAAATGAAATACATGGCTTTGCCTCTTTGCTTTGCCATGTTTTAAGTTAGATCGTGTTTTCTTAATTTATTGTCCTGCCATGGGGTTGCCAGGAATCGCCAGTCACTACATACTGCTGAGCTTCCAGAGCAGAGTTGCTCACAACTTCACTACCCACGGGCTCTGCTGCAATCCACACTGCCCCATCCAGGCAGCCACCCAGCTTCCTAGAAGTGTTTTTGCCCTAAAACTGCCATTCTTAATTTTCCCTCAATTTCTTAATGCAGGTGCTCTCTGCGTTGCCAAGATCCGGGACAGCACCTTCAGCCGGTGCTATGCTGCACAGCAAACTGCTTCCTGGGTGGGGTCTGAGCAGTGCAGGCTCCTCTCCCGCACTTTGCCAACAGGTTATTCCCACTGGAATGCTACTCCAGCCTAGCACTTCGCTGGCCTTCCCTCCAGAAACGCTCAGCAGTTCGTCAGTAGGGAGCTGGCCTTGGCATGCCTGAAGCACAACAGCGTGGTAGTTGCTGCCCGTAAACCCCATCCTCCCTTGCCCACTGCAGCAGAGTCCTCCTGTGCCCTCTCTGGAGCCCATAATCACCGAGTGCTGCTGCCAGCATCTCAATTGCAAGTTTACAGCCCGGCTAAATTGCCCTGTGCTCCCCACAGTTCTCATTCAGCATTTCCGCCGTCACCCTCTCGCTGGATATCTGGTTCAGATTAATTGGCCCGAAGATGGGGCAGCCTGCATTTGTCTGGATTGTTTCCTGCCCGAGCTGCTAACCTCAATAGATATAATTTTTTGAAAAGGAACGCTTTGGCAGACCATCAGAAAGGAAAACTCCCTGATGGTGCAATTATAGTTTAATGTGTAATAGCCATCTGGGAGACGCTGGGAAAGCCCAGGCATTTTGGGCGTATGGAAATGCAACTTGCTGCTACACACGGAAAAAAAATGAAAAGCCCACCAGAGAGGACTTTGCAACAGCCAGGGGTGAAGAGACTCTGTGTGAACCAATAGCTCATTTCCATCCCCACCCCTGATACCATGGTCAGGAAAGGCTCACAAAGAGAAATGTAGGCCAGTGTAGGAAAGGTGGGATCACCTGCAGGCAGGGAGAGCCATTCCTCCTGGCGATGGGCTAAGTGAGAAAACAACACCAACTTGCCCTGATCTTCGGTTCAGTGACATTGATGGAGGGATTAATTCAAACTGATTGACCACAACTTCAGACTTCACATCGCTGTCACATATGATTAAAGCTGATCAAGTTGCTCACTGCAGATAAATCCCCCGACAAACGCAGCCCCGCTATCTGTCCCCGCGTTATCAGCCAGCAGCCTGGCTGCTCCCGGGCGGGCTTGCTTCTCCAATGGCTCTGACAAGCAGTTTGCATTAAGGCATTTTAACATATGGCTGAGTTGGGACCCTTTTGCTGAAAATATCCTACTCCTCGCTCGGCATTTATGTTGTGCCATTGGTCATGTAAGTCATCCCGTGTCGCTTCCAGTTAGGTGACATCCCCTCCTTGTCGCGAGTTATTTGCAATCACGCCGAATTGTTCCACGAGCCTATTATGCAACTGATAGGGCTCTTCAGCATGGCTTTGAGAATAAACGCCAGCCTGAGCATTCAATTATATTTATTCACATTACTCCAAAAGATAGCTTGCTTTCGTGAGCATCTTTGTGGGTAGAAAATTCTTTTTCAGCGGAGTGTTTGGGAATAAAATGGGTCACAATCGCTAAGGAAGACAGGCTGCATGTTTTATTCACAAGCACATTTTGTGAACGTTTAGTGCTACATACGCCCAGCTCTAGTGAAGATGGACATCTCTAGTTTTCCTTCTCATTTGCCCTCCCTTAGTTCTTATTTTTGTCTCTAGGTATTAACTGCAGCCTATTGACATTTTCAGCTACCAGCTGAAGGGGAAAAACAAAGTGTTTCTGGGAAACTATGCAAAAAAAAAAGTTTAGTTCCTCCTAAACCTTTTCCTTAAATTCAATTATGTCACTCTCATCCGCAACAGTCTAATGGCCATTTGCAGAGTCCCTATCAGATGCAGCCACACGGTTTCTGCTGAGCAAAAATTTCTCTGGCAAAATGCCACTTCATTTACTGGTGAGCTGGTTTGCTCAGCACATCTCAACTTTGACAGATTTTCACCAGCTACCGCATAGGATTGCAGGATGGGTCCCGAAACACTGCTGGTCCCATCCTTGCCTCTCAGGGGGGTGCCAGGGACCATCTTCTTCTCCCTTGGCCCCAGAAGCACTCCCAGACATTTGGTTTCCCTGGCCAGGTAGCAGCAGCTGGGGTTTTATGGAAATTTCTGTGCAGAGTGCTCACACTTCCAGGTTTTCCGGCCAGACTGAAATGGTGGGAGACAGAGTCTCACTCTGACCACATGCACACACCACTGGTCACAGTCCAGCTCGGCCACCCTGCTTTTCAGGGGGCTTTGGGCACCAGCATGACTTCTTACACACCCTACCTCTGAAGACTGGAGAGGATCTCCAGTGTTACAGGACCCCAGATTCTTCATTCCTCAAAGGTCTTGAACCTCAAGCTCATCACATCAGTGTGTTGGGCTCAGCAGAGTAAAGAGACCAAGAAAATATCAACCAACACAAGGAGGCTGTGTGTGTGTGTGTGTTAGAACCTGTCAACCAGGAAGCGAAATGGAACCCATCTCCTTCTGCTCTAGATACCAACACCAAGAGTGAAGGATGGAGGGAATGAAGACACAGTGCCCTGGATGAAGAGGAAGACAAGGCAGAAGGGGTTTCTGGCTTAACCAGCTCTCCTTTCTAAAGGCTGTTCTTTTCTTCTGCCTCAGAAAGGTCTGCCTCAAAAGGAAAATCATTTTTTACAAACAGCTCTAAGATAAAGATAAGTTAGGCAAAATTAAAACTCTCACATAAAAATAAGGAGAAAGAGGAAAAAACAAACAAATAGATTCTTGGCTTTTACTTTATGTTACTATCTGGGGAAATATTCCTATCTTCCAAGACGACTTTTTTCTGTGCTAGTCACATCTCTTGGAGCGAGCATTTGATACAGAGCACACATGTGCGAGGACAGCTGCACGGGACGGATCCAGTTTTCCTCACTGAGAAACAGACACAGATGGCTGCAGGGATGACAAGGCCAAGAGAAACCATCCAACACCCCCTGGGTGGGACTGATCTTGCCCCGAGTAGTGTCACCACAAGGGCTCTGGGGCAGCCACTGTGCAAATGGGTCACTGTGCTGCGATGTCCCCATCTGGTACAGCAGGGCTGCCAGAGGTCCCTGTGTGGTCAGGGGCCACTGTGCTCCAATGCCTGCCATCCAAACAGGCCACCCAGCATCTCCTTCCTGCCAGGAGCAAGGGAAGAAGACAGGCTGGCAATGCTCCTGCCACTAAAAGCACAACACTCTCCTGTCACCCCTCCTGGATGAAGGTCTGTGAGCATTACGCAAATCAGTTTGTTAAGCAAGGCCCACTGCTCTTCTTTGAGGTACTGAATTATTATTTCCATTTTACAGGCAGGGAAACAAGGACGGAGTGAGTGAGGGTGTTTGTGTGAGATCCCATATGTTCTCCATTACAGACCATGGCGCTTCCTGGCTGCAGCATGACCTGACTGAAGTGCTAAATAACATCCAACATTTGTTCTTTTCATACGTCCACACCAACCAGTAGCAGGAAGCACAGTTGCAAACTCATGGAAACCTGGGAGGTCTGGGGAAGAGTTTGGGCTCCAGGCATATGTGCTCTGGGATCCAGAGAGCAGAAATGCCGGATGTATTAACCTTCTCTGCAACGAGATGCACCTCCTACCAAGGGTCAGACGGGACATGACTGCTTCTAGCTAGCTGGAGCATTTGCTTTGCAGAGAGGCAGGTTTCTAAGAATCCTCCTTTCTTCCCCTGGCTGCAAAAAGGTGGGACGAGAGGTACCAGAACCCCATCAGGAGAAGGGAGCAGCAACAGCAAGGCAAAACAACCACCCATGTGAAGACACAGAACATCAATGGTGGCCTCCTCACAGCTTCTGGGTCCACACGGGCCTGCCCCACACATCACGTCCCTACCACGCTTCCACCAGGAGGTCAAACCAGCAGGTGACACAGCTCTTGTGCCTCCTCCACTGTACTGCCACACAGTCACTGCAGAGGGGCAAAAAGGCCATTATTTATCCAGCCCAGTCCAGGAAAGCACAACCACGATGACGGGCACAGAGCACACTGTCCCGGACAGATACAGCTGAGAGTGGTGAAGGCAGCAAAATTATTCAGGATGAACTGAGGGATCATGCTTAGACCAGCACCACCATGGCTCTGGAGAGTGACATGGGCCTACAAGAGTCTGGATGTAATCCTCAGCCAAACCAAACCTGTGGCCCTTCTTATATTACCACATAAGTCCTACTGAACCCCAATAAGCCAAGATTTATTTTCAGAGTTTCTTTACTCAGAAACATGATGATGCCTTGCAGTCTACCCATTGCATTTGGGGGTTCATTGGGGATTGGACTAAATCACCTCCAGGGGTCTCTTTCAGCCTAAATTAAGCTTTGATCCTACAGCTCTCCAATTTTGAGGGAAGAGGTCTGAGCCAAAGCACCACTCAAGCGACAACACTGGTCTTTATCGCATAATCACTTTTATCTTCAGTGCATCTTTGAGGGAATTGTTCTTGGTTTCAGCTTGTAAAAACAACATCCCTGTGGAGACACAGCTGCAGCTGTGTTAACATGGCTGGTCACCCAGAAACTTCTGAAGGAAAGCTGAACCATTTCAACTCACTTCACAGAGAGGGTGCTGCCTCACCCTCTGCTTTGAGCCTCAGAGCCATGGCAATGGTATGAGGGAGGGCTTTCAGTGTGTGAGCCAGATTACCCCCAAAACACACATGCAGAGCCCAACTGGATTTCCTAAGGAGGCTAAAAAGCCGTGGCCTCCCCATTAGCACCAACAAATCACCCTGCTTAACACACGTGTTTCACAGGATCACATCCAGCCAGGACCCCAGAGCAAAGATTATGTTAGAAACAACCTTCCAAATCTGAATCACCTCCTCGGGGTGCAAGGGGTTGTACAGAAGAGATTTTCTCTCCTTGGGTAGCCTGGATGCTTTTTCTGTCACACAATGCCAGTCCAGAAGCAAAGGGAGGAGCTGTGCGCCAGACAGCAAGTGCATTTACTGGGTTTGTACTTTTCCCACTAAAGATAAAACCATAGGTGACAGGAAACTTGTGCAAAGACTCAGCTAATGGCTACAAACAGCAACGTGCTGCCCTATGAGCCTCCTGGGGCTGTGGGGTTTCCAACATCCTTTTGCCAAGACCTGACATCCACAGCTCTTTCAGCTTTCCTTGACGGTCACTCCACAAAACATGGCCAAGACCAATTCACCCACATCCAGCCCAAGCCGCTCATCTTCTCGACCACAAGACAAATAATGTGCTCCAGCTCTGGCTCGCCTTTCTGCTCTGCCTCATCTGGGCTAGCCTCTTGCCTTCCCACACAGAACAGCTGGCTCCATCCGGGCTCACATGTTTCCTAAGGACCTTCTGGGGACTGCACCAATTTTCCACTAACACTGCGCTTTGTTTATGCCCGGAGGTCTCCAGGTCAGCAAGATGCTGGGGGTGGGGAGCCAGAGCCATCGGTTTACTGTACACAAGAAAGGAGAGGCAGAGCAAAACGAGCTGAAGACACTCCCCATCATGATAGCACCAGCTGCCATCCCCTGACTGAGCAGATGAGAGAGCTCACTAAAAAATAAAACAGCTTATGCAAAACCTGGCTCTGTTAGACATAAATATAACTGTTGTGACTCACCGTAAGGTTGGGATGAAGGGATGAAAAGAGGGGTGCAATTGGAAGTAGCACTGGTGTCACAGCTCTGAGGAGAAAATGAAGGATGTGCAGTACATCTGCTGGACATTGCTTCCTGCCTCATGTCTGCTCTGAACAGAAAAGAATAAACATAAAGCAGGAAAAAACATGAAGAGCACACAACCAGTTTAGTACCCTAACCCCAGTGAGTCACCCAGCAGACTGAGACCAGTAGGGGAGGAAATTGGGTTGAGAATCAAGGGTGCTGCTAGCACAGCACTGCAGGGACAAGCCAGTATCTTTGAATGCATTTTACTCAAAGGTTCACCCGCAGTATCACTCTCATGGCAAAAATGCTGCTTAGCACAAGAGGCTACCACCCTCAGAGGCACCACAGAGCCTGGCTGTGCCTTCCCCAGAGGAGTCAGAGCCATCCTCAGACTCAGGACTCCCTCCCACACCACGTCACATTGCACCACATCCCTTTCAGGTGAGTTAATATCTGTTCATCTGCTTCAGTGGAGCCTCTCACAACACGTAGATGCATTTGGGGTCAATGCAGACTGAAAAGAGGGATGGAGACACTTGGCACAGCTCTTTTTGCTGCATGTTGCCTTAGCACTTGGGGAGGTCACCACTAGTGCTCAGGTATGCAAAGCCATAAGCTGGTTTTGCACCAGTCAAATCCCATAAAGCCAACACTTCTCAGTGTCATCCACATACCTCCTCACAGTTCTGCTCTCTCAGTCAGAGGCAATTCACTCTGAGCAGCAGGAAGCTGTTATTTAAATGCAGAGCACAGCTGGGGAAGCAGCTGAACTCCGGCTGGAGCTGATGCCCTTTGCCCAAGGCTCAGGCCCTGCCCCTCTGCAGAGACTGGCAGCTCTGGGAAGGGACACTCCATTACTTGCAAAATCCCCAGAAAGGCTGGTCCTTGAGAGCCCTGGGCAAACCAGGCAGCAGCGAGGTGCGAGAAACCTCCCCAGGACTGGCTGGTGTGCAGCGCTGAGCACTCAGCATGGGAGTGAGGGGATGCCCCATGACCTGCCCTTCCCTGGTGCTGCAGCCCAGCACGGCCTGGCTTCCTGCTCCCATTCCATCAACAGGGACCCCCTACCACAAGCTGCGCCCTCCCAAAAGCCACAAGCCTTTGCTGATGCCAGGAAGCCACCCTGAAACCCCTCCCAGCCACTCAAGCACCCACATCACTCGCCTCTGTCGCTGCTGCTTGTTGCACCCCAGCTTTCTGCTTCTCCCTCAGCTCCCACATATGAGCAACACCTTCCAACCCATCCAATGCCTCACCCAAGACATAGGTGTGTTTAGGCAGGCTGGGTAAGGCCATCCAGTCCATCCTGGCAAGAGCAGAGGTCTGCAAAAGCAGTTGTCAGGTTTTAGCTCTTGCAACACGGATGGACATTGCACCTCCCCGAGGGGGACTCCCACCGGAGCACAGCACAGAGCGTCCCACCAGAGGAAAGTGTTTTGTTAAAATGCTGCATTTGTACCCTTAAAACAGGGCAGGGGGACTCACTGAGGGAGCACACACAGCCCATTTTAACAAGCCACACGTCGCCCCAGGAAAATGCCTTGGACAAACATGATTTCAAGCGGCACATCTGCAGCACCTTGCAGCTTCAGCTGACAGCCTGAACAAGCAGGAGAGACAGGCATTAAGGAAAACAGAGTCAGAAACAAGGGGGGAAAGAACGACCAGAGGAACAAAGACAGCCTAACAACAAAGGCTTGTCTTTTCCAGAGAGAGGAAAGTACATGTCTATGTGTGTGCGTGCCTGTGCAAAGAAAACTAATATTTTTTTTAACTTGAAGTTGTATGGAAAAGGTGCCTGTATACACACAGTCCGTAGTAGGAATTTAGTACAGAGCAGGCGGTGCCTTTGTGCTTAGTAAGTAAAGATGAACATAATGTGAGTTACATGTGTGCTGTCTGGGCACAGCATGAAATGTTTATTGTGTCATGCTTTGACTAAGAGAAGGGCTGCTCACCTCAGGAAGGTGAGGAAGGAGGGAAGTGATGCAATCAGGGTGTAAGTGTATACAGCAAAGCCACACAGCAGAGCATGTAAAAAACATTTGTTGGTAGAGATTTCATGCCCGAATCTGCAAGCACCTGTGAGAAGTGAGGAGGAAACAGAGCATGTTTGGGGACTGGGGATGAGAAGAGTCCATTTCTGCACATGTGAGAGAGGGAAAGACCATGGGATGCCCACGGTCCTCGAAGGGAAGCAAGGCGGGGATGCTGCAGTGTGACTGCATGTGTCAAAATTCACTCCAAGTGAATGCCAGGAGCTTTATAATTTGGCTGAAATTGGTGTTGCACCCAGCCACCCCTCAGTGCATCAGGGATCTGACTATTTCTCCAGCCTGACACCTTTGATTTGAAGTCTGATGGGTCAGTGTTTTCATCCTTCAGAAAACTCAGATTTTCAGGGAGCACCATTCAACCAGTATTAACACAAAGAATAAGAGTCACAGAATCGTCTAGGTTGGAAAAGACCTCTGAGATCACCGAGTCCAACCATTAGCTCAGCACTGCCAAGCCCACCACTAAATCAGGTCCCTAAGCTCCACATTTACAGGTTTTAAACACCTCCAGGGATGATGATTCAACCCCTTCCCTGGGCAGCCTGTTCCAACGAGTGTTCCAAGAGCCAGAGTGTAGTGGCAGCTCAAAAAGACATCCAAGCCTGCCACCGCTTCCAGCCTGAAGCTCTTGCTCAATGAGGTGGGCCATTTTTCTCCTTCCTCGAAGTGCCATCGTGGTTCGAACGCAGGTGCTCTTTTACTGAAATCTGCATGGTTTGGGGGAGAGCTTTTCAGGGGGGAAAAAAAAGGTGGGGGGATCAGGTTTTGGCTCCTGAATTGCTGCGTGGTGACAATACACTTGCATGTGCCCCTGTGTTTTATATAGGCATGTGCGTGGAGGTGGGGAGAGAATTTGGGGCGGGAGGAGAGGGGATGCAGGCAGGAGAGGCACAGCCGGCTGCTGCCCGCACGCCGAGCGGTGCTTTGTGCGCTTCTTCCACGGCACAAAGCTGCGAGCTCCCAGGAAGATGAAAACGGCTCACAGGATTTGTGCAAAGGAAGGTGGGGCGAGGGGGAGGCGAAAATAAAAAGAAAAGGGAAAGGGAAGAGCCCAGCAGCAGAGCCGTGCACAGAACAGTTGTTTCCAGGTGCCCTCTCCTGGCCTTGCGGGGGTTTCTCCTTGGGGCTCCGGGTGAGATGGTGGGGCTGAACTGGGATGCTGGGATGCTGGGATGCTGGGATGCTGGGATGCTGGGATGCTGGGATGCTGGGATGCTGGGATGCTGGGCAGCGAGCAGGGGCAGGGAGGGCTGGTGGTGCCCGCAGGGCTCCGGCACAATGTGCCTGCCCGGGTCCCGGCTGCCCTCCGGTACGGCACAGTCACATCTGGGCAGCTTTCACCAAAAACAACCTTCTGTGAGCGAATGCGCAGCACTGGTGAGGCCACACCTTGAATCCTGTGCTCAGTGTTGGCCCCCTCACGACAAGAGAGGCATTGAGGTGCTGGAGCGAGTCCAGAGGA
This sequence comes from Falcunculus frontatus, assembly GCA_013398115.1. Taxonomy (NCBI): domain Eukaryota; kingdom Metazoa; phylum Chordata; class Aves; order Passeriformes; genus Falcunculus; species Falcunculus frontatus. The sequence continues at coordinate 2,371,067 of VZRV01010993.1, read as the reverse complement.
GGACAATGGATTTGGGGAAGAATCTGGAGCAAAAGTCTGGTGAGGAGTGGCTGAGGGAGCTGGGGCAGTGCAGCCTGGAGAAAAGGAGGCTCAGAGGGGGACCTTCTCCCTCTCTACAAGTGCCTGAAAGGAGGCTGCAGCTGGGTTGGGGTCGGTCTCTTCTCTCCAGGTAACAAGTGACAGGAAATGGCCTCAAGTTGTGCCAGGGGGTGTTTAGATTGGATATTACAAACAATTTCTTCACCAAAAGGGTGGTCAGGCACTGGAACAGGCTGCCCAGAGAAGTGGTGGAGTCACCATCCCCAGAGGTATTTAAAAGATGTGTAGATGTGGCACTTATGGACATGATTTAGCGGTGGATTTGGCAGTGCTGGATTAATGGTTGGACTCAATGTCCTTAGGCCTTAGAGGCCTTTCCCAAGCTAAATGATTCTGTGATTCCAAAGATTTGTGCCTTTTTTTTTCCTTTTGCATGACTTCCACACCATCCCCATGTGTGGAAACAGAATCCCATCAAGACCTTCCTCTACTCAGCATCAGCTTCCACCACTGAGTTTCTGCAGCCTCCACAGCTGACACCATGAGGTGAAATACTTAACCAGGGGGCAAGGAGTGATTTACACAGCAGAACAAAATAAGAGAAAGAAAATTAGGAATCCTGTAGAAACGAAACCCTTACTGTACTTACACAACGTAACCTGCAGATTAGTGTGCTTCCCAAAAAAGGAGGGTAAAGAAGGAAGGGTAGAGAAGAATAGCACGTGGATTGTTCTACAGTTCTATTTAAAATAAGGTTGAAAAATCCCTGCATCTTTAAAAACAAAAACATGACAGTGCTGCTCATTTGGGGAGAGTGCTTTCAGTTCCTTGTTGTCCCTTGCCCAGCTGTGGTCCCCGTTCCAGTTCCTCCACCAGAATTAGCAGTGTCAGATGTTCCAGGATTCCTTCTGCTTTGTGAGGAACGAGGAGGCACATAACTGGACAAAGCCATTAGAGGCCAGGAAAGACCTAAGATGAGCTGCGTGGCTCCTCTGCCCTTCCTCTGCCACTCAGCTTTGAACACATCCCAAATGCTGAGTGAGTCTCCGACATTGGTTTTTGTCTCCCGGAAAACAAGTTTTCTCAAGGCACCCTCTGGGAAATTTCAAGGCAGCAGACAGGGAGGTTTGCCATGTGTTGTAGAAGTGGTTAAAACACGTCTGAGCAGCTGCAAGAGGAACCAAAATCTGAAACCAATTGTAATGAAGATCACAAGCAGACAATAGTGATTTGTGTCTCAAATACAAATAACAGCAGTCAAGAGCTTAAGAGAAGTCTCTAGTCTTCACTACTTGTATCTCCTTGGGTGCAAAATGAGATCTAAAATAGATGGCCAGTTAACCATTATTCCATTTTTGCGTTGGGCTGATCTCTTCTACCGGCACAAAATACACTCTACTGGGAGAAAATATGTGAGGGCCATCAGAGTTCAAGAGTTTGGATGAGCTCCCTTTAAGCCTGACCTGTGATAAATAAGCCTGACACAAACTGCGTATGAAGCCTGTAACAATAGCAGCTTTCACACTGCCTATTTTAAGGAAAAGCTTTATGGATGCAAAATACAGGCCTAATAGTCAGGATGTAAATTAGTGCAAGGGAGGAGTAAAAGGCATGGGAGGAAGGGCACAGAGCCATGGCTGAGCTGTGCTCATGTGGTCCCACTAGATGACAGCACCAACATGTTCTTGTGCACCCCATGCTCATACCAGCACCAAGCAGACTGCTGCAGGCAGGGCACCTGCAGCCTCCCCTTCTTGACCCTGGAGACAGCCGAGAGCCCGACTGAATGAAGCACCTGGACCAAATCCTGCAGGACAGGGCATTGCTCTGGAGCTGCTAGATAGTTCTGTGCTGTAAACTGTCCTCCCTGCCTAGAGGTGTGCACTGGCTAATAAGTGCTGCATCCCTAAACTGTTGTCTTCATCGTAAGGCCAGCCCACCAATTCCCCTTCTCCTCCAGTGAGTCTAAGCAGCCCCCTGAGCAGCAATGGTCCAGCTGCCCCTTGAGCATGAGTCCAGCCTTGTGTCCCCTCCTCCAGTCATGCTGTTCACCACCCAAGGTAGAGACTGTAGCCTAGAACACAGAGCTCTGGGTGTTAAACAGGCAGAGCATGAAATTCCCATGCTTCATGCACACAATTTCCCCCAGGGAATGTCTTTGGTGGTACGTTTTAGGCAGAGCATCCATCCTGGCCCACTCTGGGCTGTACCTGACCAAAAGGCTGACCCTAAAGAGGCAGCAGGTAGCCACTTTAGTTCAGCCTGCCAAAGCTGCCAAGAGACCCATGGCAGAGATCCATGGCCTGGGTTCCTGGCCGGGTGCCACCACACCATCTGCAGACAAGTTTCTGCTTCCAAGACACGACTGCCCCATGACACCATCCACTTGCTCTTCACGCAGCCACATGACACTGGGAGCTGGGAGAAGGAGCAGAGCAGCCAGGTCCCACGTGGGACATGGTCCAAGTGTCCAGGCCCAGGCAGCTGTGCCCATCCCGAGACTTAGCCCACAGAGGTTCAGCGCCTGCAGCGCAGTCTGCAGAGCTGGGCTAAGCCTCACCTGTCCCACAGAGAAGTATCACCTGCATGATTTCTTTCATCCCAGCTTCCTGCAGCAGTTTTTTTTTCCAAAAGGATGCAGCACCTTCCTTTTACACCTTGGAGAAGCAGAGCTTTTGTTTCCCTTCTGGTCAGTCTAGGCCTGTAAATCTTTCTTCTGTACTATTTCTTATGAGGCCTTCAGAAGCACACGTCCTTAAAAACTCCAGGAGAGGGAGAGGACCAGCAGTTCCCACTGTTTAACATGTGTGTACATGTGTTGAGTCAGCTGAGACAGCTGCTTCGGTGCCCACAGGTCGTGGTGCACTTTTTCATCTCTAGATAAGACATCACGCCTGCATTTGCCTAAGGTGCTCTGTCACAGATGCTCTTCTCTAGCACAGATGCTTTGAGACAAAGGAGATTCACAGCTACTTCTTCTACAGTTGCCATCTCGAAATGCCTCTCCTCACGTTGTTGATATCCCCTCTAACTCTGGCACCTGTGCTTCTTCGGAGATGCTGTTTGGAGGTTCCCCAATTTAAGGGAAATCCTGATGTGATGTTCCCAACATCAACAGAGAGGCCTACTGCAGGTAACATTTGATATTCAGAGATGTCCAGCCTCTTCTCCCTAGAACATACCCCAGCCAAACTGTACATGTGCCAAGGAAGAGAGGTGAGAAGGACAAGAATGAACCTGATGAGAGAATGTAGTTTGGCAGCAACAGTCAGGGACATATTTGTTGTTCTCAGCAGCATCAGACAAAGCAGCCCACCTGTGGCCTGTATTTCTAGGCAAGACAAGACATCTGAAAGGAAGAGGGTGGAGACACCATTTATTTCCACCCCTTCTTCCTTATTAAACACACCTTTCTTTGGAAAACTTTGGATTCCGATCAGCTCCTTCAACACTTGTTATTTAATTTCCACTACAGGGCCTAAAGGCTCCTACAAGTCGCTTGCTGTGCAGACAAGTTTCCTTCCTGACAGTGCTTTTTAAAAATCCCCACGTTACTTGGTTCCTCTTTTGCAGTGGCTAGCTTTAGGCTAAGATTGTCTTGTCTTAAGCTTTGTCATTTATAAATGGCTAAAAGAAAAATAGTCTGTAGAAACTGTGAGCTCAGCAGAAGAGCGTTGGAGGTTTTGCTGGTTGAGTTTTGGGTTTGAGATACCGGCACTTCCTACCAGCAATAGGAACCACATCCTCATTCTGTCATTTACTGCAATGGCCCTGGCTACTGAAATCACTGAAGCCAACCAGAACTGGTCACTACAGTGACCGGTGTGTCTGCAGTACACAGGCCTTGCGGTCACCCTTGCTGTTTGTACAGCCTGGTGTTATTCCTGGAGACACAGCTCCCTCAGCACAGCCATTCCCGGAGACACAGCTCCCTCAGGTGGTGCCTTTACCAGCTGTAAAACCTCCGGGAAAGCAGAGATGGAAGAAACCAGCAGTGCCAGCATAAACTGATAGCTACAAGTACTCCCTTCTCATACAAGAGGAGAAATCCCATTCCCAGCAGGAATATGAATAGGAGCATCACAGGAGCATCCCAAGCCTGCAGACTGCCCTTGCTCTCCCTGGTTTGCCATGTGACTATTGCTCAGGGCAGGGCAAGTCACAAGGGACAGACAGGACACGATGTCATTGTGAGATGAGTCAGGAGCAAGAGCAGAGCAGAGGCAGAGCAGGGCAAGCCCCCTGGCACAGAGCTTCTTTCTAGGAACTGCCCAGCAGGATCTTCCAGAAAACCTGCCAGCAAGCACAGGGGGCTCTGGGGCACCCAGCCAAATGGGGAAGGGACTGATGCAGGCTTTGCGAAGAGCCCATCGTGGAAGCACGTGATGTGCATGCATGTTTTATGAAAGAAAAGCTGGAGACCAGGGCACCTTTCCATAGGAACTTGTTGGCAAACAAGCAAGCCTTTATTTCATTGCCATTATTCATGGGAAAGCTCACTTTGGCTTTAACAGAGGAAGAGGGGTTTGCCTAACTCTGGCTCTACAAGGGCTGGTTGTCCAAATGCACCAGCCTTACTGCCTGTCCCCATTTCCCTGGCAGTGAGCCAGGGAGTGGCAAACACAGAAGTGCAGTTCGGGGATGCCTGCAGTCAGTGTTATTTTAGAGCTGCTCCCCTCAGTGGTCAGCGGTGACCGCACTAAGCACATCTCTCCTCGCACCCCTCTGCCTCCGCACCGTGCTCGCTCGCCTGCCCCATGCCACACAAAAGGGCTGGAAACGAAAGCAGGTATTTCTGTGGGAGGCCAGGCAGCAGCCCGAAACGCTTGCCTGCTGTTTTTATGTAGGCAGAGAAAGCGTGTGGGAAGTGCAACCAATGAGCATCTCTGTTGTGGCGTTATCTCTTCCTGTTATCTCAAAACTACACTTCAGATGCTCCCGAGGCATAAACTGTCGAACAATAGCACCCAAACCAAAGGCAGGCGAGGCGCTGGCACCTCACTGAAGTCGGTGCTGGTGACAGGCAGGTGGGCAGGATCAAACATTGCCTTAGCAGGGCCTGACAGCACTGAGCTCTGCGCCCAGGGTTCACCACGTGCCCAGCGAGACTCGAAAAGGGGAGTAGGCGCAGGCTGTGCACTTTCCATGGCAGAAGGCAGCAAAGAGGTTCCTTCCAGAGCCAGGAATCATTCCTGACAGCACAACAGCAAAGGCAGCCAACAGCAAAGCAACCTGCAAAGGGGCTTCTCAGGGCAGGCCTGAGGAACCATGCTCTGAAGGCACGAGGACACCTTGGAAGTCCCCTCTCCTCCAACATGGCTGACACGTGCATAGGTGGAGTCCTGAGAGGTGCCATTCAAAGAGGAAGAATAAACCATGCAGAGGGGGTGTTTTGTAGGAAAGCTAGAATAGAAAGTAATGGTGAAGTGTCACAGGAGGTGAGAGCAAGGCAGCTGGTCCTCAGATGGAAAAAAGAGGGCGAAGCACGGGGCCCAGCAAGGCAGGCAACTCATGCCCCTGCCCAAAGGGTAAATTGCACTTCAGATGGGGGCTCTGCACAGGCAGAAAAGCCACACCCAGGACTGAGAGTGTGACAAAGTTACGTGACTCAAATCCTGCTTCCTGGTCATCCAGCTCATCTTTTCAAGCAGCCGTATCTGTGCCTGCCAACCCTCTCCACCTGCCTTGCCTGTGTGCCACATGCACGGAGCCTGGCTTATGCGCTGGGCCAGCTCAGCTGATCCTTGCCCTCCTCCTCTGCCCCAAAATCCCAGCCTGGAATCCCTGAACAGTAGCTGGCAGATGCTTTACTGATCATGCCATGAGGTAGCTCCTCATGTGCCTGCTCTTCTCTGCCTACAGCTCTCTTTCACACCTTCCTGGCTCCACCAGAAGGTCCAGGGGAGCAGAAGCCATGTCATGCTTTGGGAAAGCTCCTTCACCTCTGTCCCTGCTGTTCTTGGGGAGAAAGAAGCTCCCCCTCACAAAGGAAGAGCAGTTCTGGTGAGGGGGCTGTAGCAGAGCAGAGCAGAATTTCAGTTTGGGGTGAGCACCAGAGGCCCTCAAGCAGCTGCTGTGGCACCTCTCTGAAAGGGTAAAGGCTGAAGCTGCACCTCTGAGGGAGGGAAGGGCTCCCATGCTTCTGCTGATCCATGGCTCAAGGCAGCAGCCAGGCTGGAAGGATGGGAAAAGGTCCTGTGGTAAACTCCCATCTGCAGGGAGGGAAGGAGCACTGTGCTGGGGGAGAGAGTGAGGACAAGGTTGGGTTTGGCACTCCTCCTCTGAGATGAGGCTGGCAGAGGAGACCAGGAGGCCAGTTCATTGGCACAGGGCGTCTTATTGTGCTCTCCTTCAATTAACCCTTATCTTTCTTCCCATAGCCCGGGATAGATTGCCCAGCAGGGGTATTTCACGAGCTTAACAGCTACTACAAACTGATCTTATCCAAAAGCCTGAGGCCAGACCTCTTACATCATCAAACACAGTCCCTCCTGGGGTTTATCTCCACATCAGCACCTGAGTATCTGTTGCAGAAGGACAAAGTCAGTGTCTTTTCCCCATAGCATCATTTTGGCAAACATCTCAAGAAAGACTTCTACTAGCTGTGGTTTCCTACTTGACCTTTTACAGGCTCAAGAGTTTTGGTTTAGAAATTAAATTATGTAGCTGTCTCCAGCACTGCCTGTGCCAGAAGCCTCAGAACCTCCCTCCGGACAGGCTAATACCCAGCTGAGCTACAAGCAGATTCTGGCTACTTTACTGGAAAGGCCAAGTTTGGGCACAAGTGCTGCCGTTTTCACATGGATTAATGCTGGGAGAGAAGATTTCTATCTTCTGCAGAACCAACCATTGCTCTTTTGGGTGCCTCCTCAGTCTGCCTGTGTGGTGAGTGCTACAGGACCACAGGACAACCACAGACCTGCTTTGATCACGGGGCTGCATCTCCCTCCCATTCCCTCAGCGCTGGCTCTGGAGCACGCCACCAAGCAAAACTGATCCCTGCTAATACCCAGGCACCACAAACTGCAGCTCTCCAAACAGGGGGGTCGAGGCAGCAGACAGACAAGGACAAGCCCAGCACATCGATCATCTCATCTCGTCCCCCTTAAGAAGAATAGGAAAAAACACTTCATCTCATGACTCAGTGGTCGACACATCTACAAAAGAAGAACCAAGAAAGGTTACAGCCAGAACCACCAGAGCCAAGCACATCCTGTTATGTCTTAGGTCCCCGTGTCAGCTCATTTTCCAGAACTGAAACATCCACTACAGCACAAAAGCCTGAGTTTTGAATGCTCCATGACATGCATTCAGAAAAATGAAGTTCTACTTGGTGCCTATTTGATAAGTCAGCATTTTTTCTGAATGTGTCATGGAGCATTGATAGTCACCATTGTTTTTGTGATGTCTCATGTCTGTTCCTGATGTGCTGGCAATGGACGATACTTGTACAATGAGACATCACAAAAACAATGGTGACTATCAAAAAAAAGAAAAGGAGTAAATAAAAAAAAAGTATTGCCCTGGTGAGCTTTCCATTGCACAGGCATACTCCATGCTAGTAGTATTTTACTGCCTGCCTGACAAGGACTGTGTTTTGGTGTAAATCCACCCAATAGGGATAAATCTTCTTTCTCAGGCCCCAGCAACCCTCCCTCTCTCCCTGGAAGGACCCCCACACCTGTAACCACAGAGCAGCCCCAGTAAAGCTCTGGTGGTGCAGGACAGGCAGAGCATGTTGCCACAGCAGGCACAGCAGCTGTGTTCACACACACCAGCCTGAGCCCACCAGCTCCTGGCATTTCTGCGCCTCCCAGGGATGGTGTGACACCTCCTGCATCCCTGCTTTGGTGGCTCAGGGACCAAAATGTTTTTGTTGCCTCCTTTGTATCAAAGTGAGATCCTGAAGTACCAGCACAGCTGTGAGCTAAGATCCTCTGCACCCCGTCTTCTCTTTATTCGTTCAGTACAGGGATATAGCATATGGTATGTTACAAAATAAACCGTGAAACATTCCCCAAATGCAACTTTAAATAGTGAAAGCCCGAAAATCAGCTGCAGAAAGCTAAGGCAAGAGCAAGTGGCACTCCCAGGGCTGTTCCCACTGTTGGAGTTCAAGTGAAGTGACTGAGCTCTGGAGGAGGCAGAGACTTCCTTTTTCAGACAAGTTGCCTCCTTGCCCTTATACCAGAAGATAAAAATAGATTTCTCAGGAGAAGCAAAGCATGGCTGTTTTATCTCCCCTGGCCCATGTGGGATAGGCCAGCCTAAGAGAGGTATTAGATGTTCTTCTGCCTGACATATCAGCAAGCCAGCTGGACATCTCGTGCTCTGTGGCTCTCGCAGCTCTCCCCTCCTTCACCTGCTCTGCCTTTTATCCCAGATAAGTCATTGTACCCATTCAGACACAGCTCTAAAACAGGCCTGTGCTCTCAGCTCCTCAGCTGTCCTGTAGAAGCAGTTATGGACATCCCCAAGGCCCGGAGGGGCAAGCAGTGTCCAGCACATGGAAAGTGATACAGGTGCACTTATTGCAGTCCAACTTCTCCCTTGGGGATGCAGATCTCTCAGCAGCTCCCTACCATCCCCTGGTTATACCAGCAAAATCAAGAGATATGGTCCCTCATCCTCAGCAGGAGGCCCTGAGATGGAAAGCCATGACAATTCAGACAGTGCCACCAGTAATCCTACTGATTTGCAGTTTATAATGCTTGTTGCACAAGCCAAAGGAAAACAGACCTCTTCTGTGCCAAAAAAAAAATTGTCTTGATAGCCACACAGACTTACACTGAGAATAAAGGTTTGTTTTATTTGCCTAAAAGTCACAGAAAACTGAGTTGAAACCATCCCTGAAGAGGCCGTGTAGCCCATTCCCCTAGCCCTTGGCAGGATAAAGAGGCTTCACAGAATGTTGTCTCATCCACCCTTTGAAACCCCAGTGCTGAAGAACCTCTCTCAGAAATCTCAGTGTTTCATTAAAAAAAAAAACCTGACCTAACTCTCCCTTGCTGTGATTTAATCCCACAGTTTCTTTTCCAAACACTGTGGAGAAAGGGAAAAGTTTATTCCTTTCCCATTCATGTTTTCCCCCACACAGGTGCTTCAAGGCTTTCACACATCCTTTCAATATTTTCTTCTCTCCATTATACGACACAAATCCTTTCAACTTCAGACAAATATTTAATTACATACAACTACTTTTTGGCCCAGGAGGCCATGTATTTGATGCTGAAGCCAGAGAACTGTCCTAATGTGTAGCAGGAGATAAAACCCTCTAAGATCCATAGGTCCATTTTGTTGCAGTTGAGCTTTAGCTTTTTCTTGGTGTAAACCGTCCAGAAAGCTCGAAGACACCAAGGTGCGGTAAGAACAAGTGAGCCACAGACAGACACAGGTTTCAAGGCTCAGTGCTCAATATCCATATCCTAACATGAAGACACTCAAAGAAAAATGGCCACAGGGATGAATGCCCATCACCTTGAATCTCCTCCTCTGGGTCTCTTCATCTCCATTTGATGCTCTCTCTAATTTTCTGCAACAAAAGCTGCCGTTTCATAGCTGAGCGTTACGCAGGGCTGGGCAGGAGGGGCTCCTGGCTGTCGGAAACTTTCTTTTCCCAGGGAACGGTGGAGCAGAGAGACCAACATCCCTCCTGCCAGGGTGCCTGCTCAAGGCCTTTCTCTCGGGAGGTTTGGAGTCCGTGGCTGCGTGCGGGGCCGTGGCCGGGGCCGCGGGGGCAGAGGTTGCTGCGGCTCCTGGGGCTGCGGCAGCGGCCGCTGCTGCACTCGCAGCTGCTTCGGGGTGAGGGTGGACGGAGTCTGGGGCAGCTCCCGCGTCCCCCTCTCACGGTCCACGGGCAGAGTCTGCATCATTCGCTCCTCTGCAACAACAGAACAACCCCATTGTCAGACACGTACCAAGAACAAGTCAAAAGGCCGGAGAAACGTCCTTGGCCCAAGCAAGAAAAAGACAAGTATCAGGTTTTAACCTGCCGCTTTCTCAGGTGTTCCTGCTGTCCCAGTGAACAACAAAAATCACCTCTGCCTGCACATCCCAGGCCAACACGAATGCTTTTGGCTGCCTGGCGGAGATCAAGGTACCTGGAGCATTTGGGGCAGCTCTGCCCTGTCTGTTGGGGGAACCAACTTTGTCAGGGAGGCCCCAGTAGACATCGATGGACACCCCCATCCTGAGCTGCTCTGTCCCCTTTTGGAGGCTACTGAAGAGAAAGTGAGATCTAACCCCAGGAAGCAACACCAAAACACTCTGTCCTGCCATTATCCGTGCTGGGATTTCCAGATACCTGGAAGCCAGAGATCCCTTTTGCCAGCATTAATTTTCATGCACAGAGAAGAAGTAAGTTCATGCCAACTGACTTCTGATCACTGACTCATCATTTCTGAAATATCACTCATCTCAGTTTAGGGATTGAGGGATTTACCTCTTGGGACACTGAGCTGGCCTTAAATACACAGCAAACTGTTTCAGAGAGATAAGTCACCATAAAATAATCAGTAAAATATTAGTTTTCATGTTCTTTCAGACTCATTTTCTTAATTCCTGCTGAATCCAGGCCCAAGAACTGAGAATATGGTGTCACTGCACAGCTGAGGCAGTGATCTGTACCACGCAAAGGAGAATAGCCATAATGTAAAATAATACTCAGCTGGCTGTGCTCACACCAGCATTGCGCTCACGAGGTGTGTGAGGGCAGGACTCAGAAACAAACCTTTAAAAAACCTCTACCAGTGCAGCCTCCCTCCTGTTTTCACCTCCCCTTCCAGGTAGGCCAGACAACTCCTGTTGAGCAGCAGCTCAGTGTCCTCTGTCCACCCAAAACAGCAGCAGCCGTGCCCAGGCCGTGTGTAATTCCAGGCAACCTCTCTGCCGAGTCTCAGAGCCCACCCTCAGAGAATGCTCTGGCAGGCTGTTTCCAGCAGCCTTAAAAAAGTGTGAATTTTGGACATCAGATGAAACCTCGGCACGCTGAAAACTTCAACTCTTCAAATATGCCCCAAGTTGGACCTCCAGTGTCACCAGCCCTCCAAGGATGTTGTTTTGTAGAGAGGACAAGTTCCATGAGATGCTTGAGGAAACACATAGAAAAGCTGAGCTATTCCTACCCCTGCTCACTGTCTACACTGTTTCTAAATGATACTAATGATGTCAAGAAATCTGATTTTCTACCAATTTAATGAAAACAAATCTGCTGACAGGATATCTAAGTGTATTTTAGCCCAACAGATGCTCATGGCTGGTGGCCTTGGCCAAGCTTTAGAGGAGCAATTCTTCCCCCACAAACAAATCAAAGGCCTTGAGAACAAGAAGTCCTTTGCTCAAAGCACGTGTCAGAAAGTGAGACTGGCAATGCCAGCTGATCTGCACAGATTCACCATATGCTAAAACCAGGTTATTGCTCATGTAAAGGCAGAAAGCATGCTCCTGACCACAGGGTTGCTGTCAGTGGGAAGCTCTAACATTTTGGGTTAGAGCTGGATAGAAAAACAAAGCCCCTTAAACACTTACCATAATCTTCATGCCTTTTTGTTTTCTTCCTTCTGATACAATAAATAAGACAAATCACAAAGATGACAAAGAAGACTGCACCTCCTGCTATGCTTAAGATGAGATAAAAGTCCATCTTGCCTAGTTAAGAAGATGAAAGAGGATGTTAGATGGAAAGAAATAACTTGCACAATATCTACTTAGAATTCTGTATTTTCTTCCATTGACTCTAAAGGCAGACCAGTACACACCCCACCCTTTGCCTTTTCCCTGTACACAGCAGAAACTTGCTCCTCCTCATTGCTGAGAATTTTGATTGCTCCCTGATGGATTCAAGTTCTGCAGAAAAGTGAAATGTGTTCCAGCTCACTGTATTTAAATTATCACCTGTTTTAGCTGCCAGTGTTACACTGAGGTCTATTTTGCTTTTTCTGTGCCTGTTTCTCCCAGATGAGTGCAAGAGGAGCCCAGGCAGATTCACATATAATTACACTTCCATGAAAAGTTAGCTGAGCTAAGGCCCATCTGAAACATGCCTTGCCTGTAAAGGTCAAAATTCAAGATGACTGGCCTCAAATGCAAAACCAAGGGTTCACAGAGGGTAGCAAGGTTAGAAGGAGGTTTGACTGCAAGATGAGGGATTTTTAATCTACTATGGAGCTGGCAGAATCCTGCCACTACACAGAAAAGTTTGAGAGGTATTTAGTTTGTGTAGGAAGAGTACTGCTACACGGTTTTAGGGGGTTTTTGGTGTCTGAGATATGCTATATTTCTACCTTAAAGATCGTTGGCATTTCTGTGTTGATGATGTGAGAAAAAACAAACTCTCCCACCCAACTCACCCTTTCTCAGGGGTGAGAAAAAGTGAAATCAAAATTATTTAGACAATGGCTAATGTCTGTCTATAGCAGCAGTGCAGGCTTGCCTGGCTTGTGTCCTGGCATGGGCAGCTTCTGCCAGCATTTCCTCTTCCAGACAAGGTGTTTGGGATAGTTTGCCCTGTCTTAAACAGGCCTAACCCAGCAGCACTCTTTCATACCTGGCTCCAAAGTCCATCCCACATCCTGTTTGCCCTTTCCCAATGCTAGCATCAATGGGACTGTGCAGTCCCTCAGGTCAGGCAGCAGCCAAAAAATACATTGCTTGGCTATTTTCAAAATCAGGAGGATTATTCAGGAGGCAACAGCTGCACAGGAGAGCAGAGGCCATCCTGTCCCTCAGCTCTTTGCCCTTCAGTCAGCCTCAGCAGACCTGGAATTATTTCAGTAAAGCCTTTATGCCTTAAGGCTTGCTCCCTCCCTTATCACACCATGGGCTGTCCTTCAGACTTGCATTTTTCCTAAATTCACTGTGGCAAAAATAGGTAAAAATTGGAAATACTGAGCCAGCTCTTGTGAGCCTCCTCAACTCTCCACCAACTCCAGCAGGAATCTAGAGCAAGAGAATGCTTCAAGCAGAGCACTCGTGGTTGGGTGGGATGAACCCAAGCCTGGCAAACTCAAGGATTTTTCCCCAGTACTGCACTGGAATTCTGAACTTTGACCTGAACACCACGCCCAGTGCCAGACCAGTATGATCTGTCCTTTGTTTGAGCCTTAACTTCCAATACTTTTACGTGGGAGGGCAGGGGGATGATACATATGATGACTTCTTTTGCCTACTGAATCATTTTCAGCATGACTCTGCCCATTTAAAATGCAATTTTAATTCAGTCCTTTTGCTGCATTTGTGGTTTAGAAAGACGAGGCTTCAACTGAATAGGAAAACCATGGTACATTTGAGCCATGTTTACCTGATCCATATCACCCCGACACAAAATTCTCCGTAACTTCTCTCCTGATTTCAAGGCCAAGCTGGAGAGTCCAAGCAGCTTATTTTTCCCCTTGCAAGAGCACTCATCCACATTCATGGGTAGCAGGCAACCACCACATTCATAGATATGATTATGGGGAGGAGAAAAACACAACGGGTTTCCCCATAGGAGAAGGGGAGGAGCAAAACCCCCCTCACATCCCACTGCCCACGGCTTGGCCACCCTGCCATTAGAGCAGGGATGCCTTAAGGGTAGCAGTGGGGCTGGCAGCACCAGGATGGGGAGCAGGGAGACGTGACAAGGCTGGAGAATGCCAGGCAGGAAGCATGACTTGCATCCTGGCTACCACAGCAGCATCAGCTCTCAAAAACTGTGTTGGAATTAGACTCACAGTACTGGGAAGTGGGGATCTCTGTGCTCCTGGTGCCTGGACCAGTCTTACAGATGTATGCAACTGCATCAGGCTGTGTGCTCCACCCTAGCACATTCTGACAAAAGAGATTTCTTACCTGAGCACTTAATTTCTTTTTCAGCCATTTTTTCACTGACTTGGTTCTTAACAACACATCTGAACGTCCCAGAATTCCGCCCGTGCCATTCCAACATTGTTGCGTTCTTTTGGATCTTTTTGCCATTGGGTTGAGTCAGTTCTATCATAAATGCTTCATCCTTAGCCTTCTGTTTCACTTCACACTTGACAGATACATTTTTATTCCCGCATCCAGCACTGAGGATTGGCTGAGGGACAGGCTCTGAAAAAGAAGGGAAGGGACAGGCACGTGTGACATGGTTTCTCCCTTTGAAAGCCTCCGCTCCTAAGCAGAACAGAGAATTAACCCCAAATCATCAGCTAATGAGATCACAGAAGAATGAAGAGCAAATTAGACCTCTACTACAGAAGTAACAAGGCAGTAATAAAGAAAATGCAGTGCAGTAGCCTACGTAGCTGGCCCAGTAAAGCAGAGCTGGACACCAGGCAAGTGAGGGGAGGAAGCTGAGTCTTCAGGTGGATGGGAGGGACTCAGAGCCACAGCTTCCTCCAACTCTGGCCCCTGTGTTTTGGTGCAAATGGAGTTGCCCCTGCTCTGCCTGTGCCCATCAGGAGAGATTTTCTCTAAAGCAGGAAAAACTACTAAAAGCTACTTACGATGCTCTGTGTGCTACCAACAGCACTCAGCTGACACGACAGCACAGCATGGAAGCCCATCAACCCAGAATGGAAAACACAAAACAGACACTTCAGCTCTCAATGAGGTTATGACAGACAAGACTGATTTCTGTCTCTTCTCATGCCCTGCAAACAACTAGCTCCCTTTCGGTTCCAGTTTCTCTATCATTGGTGGCACTGAAAGAAACAGAAAAGCCTGCAGGGTTTTCCTCAAGTGAGGGCAACCGGCAGGGACAGCAAATGGAAAACAATTATTTCTACCTTTAAGACCAGATAAACAAAAACATGCCAGTGCCACCTCCAGTTTCAGGCAGTGTAAGTTACAGAGACCATAAACTCTAAAGCACACAAGGGCTGCTCGTAGCACATGCAGTCAAGGCTCACACCACGACATCTGCAGCCACCATTTCCTTGTGACACCCACTCCTCTTCTGCAAACTGGAACCTATTATTCAGGGGAACATCCCAGTGGGAAACATTAGAGTCCAGGTGCTGGTGATGGAGTTGTGTGAGGATATCATTGAGGTTACTTTTTTTTTATCAACTGTTTATCCATCCCCAGTAACCAAGGGGTAATCTGGCTGACAAATTATTCTAGCACCTGACAGTTACTATAGGACTTCCAAAACCATGTCTCAGAGGTAATGCAGCCTCTCTGCTGCACAGCAGAGGAAATGATGCAGCACACAGCTGGGCTGGAACATTAAACCTGACCTGAAATGAGGACACCCCAATGACAGTTCAGTGGCTTAAAACATGAGCAACAAGCATCAGGCCCTGATGACTTCCTGAATCTGGTTACAGTAATAGTTCCCAAAGCAGTGAGACACCCTCACTGCTCAGCAGCCCATTAGACACAGGGCATCCCATTGCACAGAAACCCTGCTAAAACCATTCCAGCTGTCATTTCTGCCTCAATAAGGCATCATTTCTGTAATCCCAGCTGGTGCACAAACTCAAGATGTTGGCAAAGTTGTGCCTGCTGGCTGAAGAAGGACAGAACAAAACCGTCTTACTGGGGAAAAAAACCATGCTGTTCTACAGCTTAGAGGTCAGCTTACAGGTAGAAACCTGATGGCTGACAAACAGGGGAGCCAGAAAGAAGCCAGGGATTTGAGGCCATCAATAGGAGCAAGAGAAGGGAAGAGAGAGGCACACTGCTGTCAGTGGCAGGAGGAAAAAGGTGTGTCCTACAGAAGTCCTCCCACTCCAAATCAGAAAGCAGGGCACTGAGTAGGAAAGGCTGTAGGAGAGAGAAGAGAATACCAAGTCTTGTTCAGCTGTGCTGGGAATGGTATGGGAAAAGCAAAAACTCACCCTGAACAAAGAACACTATATTTTCTTCTGCTTTCAGTTTTCCATCCTGCTGATAAACCATCACCGTGTAGTTGCCACTGTCCTCTTTCACCACGCGCTGGATTTGCAGAGTCCCATTTCGCAGCACCGCACACCTGCACCGCTCCTTGTTCACAAAGTGCCTAGCACTGTTATTTTTGATCTGAATCAACCTTTGTCCACCTTTCTTCCATGTTGCCTCATAGATGCTCCCAGGAGCAGTGATGCTGAGAAGAGCCGTCTCATTCACTGCCTTGTAAATCCAGCTGGTGCTGGAGCCTGTTGAGGGAAGCACAGGCAGCCCATCAGTCGTCTCCAGCAGCCCCTGCTGCTGTGCTCAGCAGCCACAGCAGTCACCCAAAAGGTTGTCATTTGCTATGCCTCCTCCTTCCTGAACTGCCTAAGACTCTCTGCTTTTCTGATGCCTTCTTCTGCCCCTGCTCCAAAGTACTTCTTGATTGTTCATTGGGTAAAATGCCAGCATCCAATTTAATTCTGAGAGGCAAGAAAGCTAAGAGTCCCGCTTTCAAAAGCTGAATTTATACTCTGGCTGACTTACTTGGAGTTTCTCTAGATGCCAAGATTCATGGCCACCCACTCACTTAACCATGAACTTAGCCCTTCCTGAAAAGAAGATCATTTCTGTGTTTAGCACATGGCACAGGCTGGTACCCAGAGTGCCCATCACTGCAAACATTACTGCAGACAGCAAAACCAGTCACGTCCTGGGCAGCAGAATCATTTCAGCAACCACAGTGATAGCAATAATGATAATAATAGTAGCCCACATCAAGCAGTGAGTGAGTGGAAGGCACTGAACTGGAGGCAGACCCACTGCAGTACCCGCTCCTCTCCCATCCCAGTTACCCTGCCCCACCAGAATGTATCCACTTGATTTTTCTAGCACAGGATCCTGATGGGGCAAGTAAGACAGGGAGAAGCAGCTACCAGCATCTTGCAAACTGAGGGGGTGCAGGAGACATTACAAGAAAAGCAATTGCCAAAACAAAAAAAATCTTTTCTCTTCCTTTGATTCCAGGTCCCTTTTCCAGAACAGTTATGAGTAGGAGCTTTGCAAAGGGGGTATCAGGACTGGACACAGCACCTGAGCATGGGGCTGCCAAAGGGGATTTTCAGAAAAGCCAAGGCTACTGAACATCCATCATGTTTGCACCAGCGGGGATGACGCACTCCTGGAGCAGTGCCCGGGTGCTCTGCCCACTCCCCTCCAGGCTGCTTCAGCCACAGTCTTTGCAGGCCCCATCTCTGGTGAGACTCGGGAAACTTTGCTGGGAGGTCATTTCAAGTGAGGTACTGTCTCCACCCCCGTGGCAGGTGGACAACCTGCAGGAGGAGGTCGAAATCTGCGTGCGAGTGTCAGGTGGGATAAGCTCACTGATACCTGAACGCACGCGCTCAGAGCCACAGCTTATTTCGTTTGTCATTTTCTTGTGTTCATTCCTCCTCAATTTACAGGGTGAAGCCAATCAGCAGGAGGAGATTTCCCTTCCCATCACCACACAGAGCTGATTCTGCTCTAATTTTATATATTTCAAGCACTTTTTCCCCACAGAGAGAAAAACTGTGTTTATGCACAGATTACACTCCTTGTATCTAGGATAATGATAAATGGCACCACAGAAGGAAAACTGAAATCCAGTGGCCATTTCATTAAACTAACAATATCAGAGATAATCAGAGAACTAAAATAGCCTGCCTCTGCAACAAGAACATTAATGCTGTAGTGCTTCTGGCAATTCACCCCCTCTAAAGAGAGGTTGTTCTTTCAGCATTGCCTTTCTTACAAGGTATTTGACATATCTAATGAAATATCCTGAGATAAAGCTATCAACTAAGCAGCCTTGGAAGCAGCCATGCCCCACACAGATGACACTACATATTATACCCAAATATTTGAATTCAGATACTTGTTTCTGCTCAGTCATTAACTTAGAGTTAGTAATAGTATTTCTTGGCATGACAGACACTACTTACATTTGCTCTCTGAAAGTTAAGGAAAAAAAGTAATCTGAGTTTTCAAGGATAATTCAATGGCATCTCTATGGACCACCTAAACATTCATTTGATCTACATAGGTTTTCTAGTGAAAAGCTGAGTATCCCACACATATGGGAAACTGTTTAAACTGCTAAAAAACTGTTTAGCTAACAAAACAACATTTCTGCTAAAAATGCCAACTAAAATGTGCTTGAAGGGGCAGAAAGGTCTTAACTGAGAGCCCACAGCTCACTCCCAGTCACAAGAAAGAGTTAAAAGACAAAGCTCCCATTGTAACTTTAGAGAAGGAAGGAAGCCTCTGAAACAATTTTCCAATCAAGGGAATAACCATCATTTCTGCTGGGGAAGATGTTTTATAGATCATGTACATTAAAAAAAAAAAAACCTTATTTATCTATTAATTTTGTTCTGAAGGAAAAGCAAAGCATTAAGCAGCCATACAGTCCATCTTAGTGGAATGAAAGAGAGGGGAAAAAAAATTATGCAAGCTTGTATTTTCTCCATCTCTTAAAACCTTCTCTAATCTATGAGTTAACACCTTAATTAAGTTTTTAGATTAGTATTTTAAAAAATAATGAGAACAATAATATGCAAAATACAGAAGATATATGCAGTTGCTTGCTGTTTTCACGTCTTAGACTTCAACTCCACTGAAGACACTGAAATATATCACTCTGTTAATATTTATGGAAGAATATAAATTGCACTTTCAAAAGATTTGCACATCTTTGATAAGAAAAGGAAATTACATGCGATAATGCACAGTGAACTGGATCTCTAATGTAGTACAAGCTACCTCGAGGGCAGAAAGCAAACTGCATGCTGACATTTCTCATTATACATGTGTCAAATTAAGGCTCATTAACTTAAAACCAAAACTCTTTACAGCTTATTATTATAACTGGAATAGGAAACTCAGGTCCTGCCCTCCCCCTGGCTGAAAATTAAATCAAATAATAACAGCAATAACCCAGATGTCTTCACTCATTGGAAAAGTGGAGCAAGTTTCTTATCAGCAGCAGCCCACCAAGTTGTAAATGCTTTAAAATGCAGTTTTAACATCAGCCCAAAAGAGCAAAAAATGGTAAGGAAAAACTCACATTTTACACTGGGAAATAAAAGCAGCAAGCACTTGACTAGGAAAATCCTCCTAAAGTTCATTTTCAGGGTCAAAAAAATCCAGTGTTGCCTTGTCTAATGATAGCTCCTGGCAGGTGAAAGGATTTTCTGCTGTGAGCGAACAGATGACGGGACATGCCGGCGCAGCCCTTGTGCCCTCCTCCCCTCCTCCAGCACTTCTCATTTCTAGCACAGGCGGAAATAAGTCTCAACAGGGTGTTTTTGTTGGCAGGGAGGCAACATGTAGACACAAAGAAAATGGGCACTAAAATGCGGGAATGCCTTGGAGATTAGTCCACCCAGCTGGAGTGGGCCCTTGTCCTCCACAATGCTCACCCCAAGAGCTCAGCTCCAGCATCCACAAGCCACCATCCTAGTGGGAGGGATGCACTATTTGGGTGGGGGAGTGGTGGGAATCCTAGATCTCCCCCACAGCCTTAGCAGCAGCAAGGGAACAGCAAGCCCAGGACCCCCAGTGAGAAGTAGGTGGGTGTTGGACCACATTTAGGAAGGAGACACACTTCCCTTGGAAACCATCAGGATCAGCTTTGCATCGACATCTGGTGTATGAGGGGCTGGCCAGAGCCACAAAGGCATCCTGCAGTCAGGGCCAGCAGTTTGAGCAAGCTGTGAGAGGGATGAGCACAGAAGGGGGTGAGAACACTGCCCTGATCCAGCCACAAACCAGCCCTGAAGCTGGCTGGTGTGGGAAAGACAGTGAGGAAAGAAGCTGTGAGGAGGCATAGAGGCTAGGTCCAAAAACACGTGAGGAGCTAATAAAGTCTTTATTCCTGATTCCAATGAGAAACAGATGGAGTGGTGAGGATTTTGAATCTTATCCTCACCAGCATAATTCCTCTGCTACAGTAGCCACTGAAATATTCCAGCTTTTTATCACGGGTGTAGGCCAAGAAAGAAGAAAATCTGTGGCACTAGAAATGTACGATATTAGATAAATCTTTCTTGTTCGTTCATGTCATTCCTCTTCCTTGAAATTAAAGGAAGGTCTTGTAAGACACCTCCCTTCTCCAGCTTAATAATTTTTAACTGGTACAAATGAGGTAAAAAACAATCCTTGCAGGAAAACCTAGCTTTTCTTCCTTCTTTCTGCTATTGTTTCCTTACAAAGAATGCACACACAAAAGGAGAGAGGAAGCAACAGCAGCAAGATCACATTTCTGTGCCTGACCTCCACCCTCTGTTGCAAAAAAACATGCTGAGGGCAGGGGCTGCCACGCCCAGGTATCTCCTCAGCCAAGCAAGCTGTGTCAAACTCTAGGACACATCTGCTTCCAGCCTGAGCACCTAAAGAAGTCTGGGCAAAGGCAACAACCCCGATTTGTCCTCAGTTTTTTGGAGGTTTTTTGCTGAGTCCATCAAGCAGAGCAGAGGGAGGCCCAGCATGCTGAAACCACTGCCCACACTCTGCTCAACTTTGTCTCCCTTCTTCTTCAGGGCAACACCTCTCAAAGCCACCACCTGCTTCCAGGGTACCCCTGCACACTGTTTGTTTGTTGGCATGCTCACACTGCCAACACACTGGGGTGGGGATTGTCCATAGTACAAATGAAATGTGGATGGAAAGATGTGTGCCTGTGTGAAGGTGAGAGAGAGGAGGCGGGTAAAGCTCCACACTGGTAGGACCAGGTGTAAAAGAATTCCCTGGATTCATAATGAAGGCCACTACTTCCAGTTAATCAGTTTGGCATGCCCAAGTGCTACACACAATCTTCTAAACCCACAGCTGAAATGGGTCAGACCAAAAGCCCCTGTGGTCCAGCAGACCAGCCCACCAAACATCCTGCTTTAGGTTAGAGCAACAAGTAGGCAGGAGCAAGAAATCACTCCCAAAGGATATAAAAAGTCTGTTCAAAAATGAGCTTTCTGTGAGCAGTGAAGAAGCACTTGAGAGAAGTGGTGAAGGCTCAATGGCTGATGCTCCACATTCACTGTGCATCACAGAAGGGACACCAGGCCTTGGTATTCCTGAGTACTTGGAGCATGTGCACAGAATCCACTTGCTTAGAGATTTTGTGCAACAAAAGCCAGAAGCACAGCCAGACCTGCAGAGGGGCACATCACACTCACCTGCAGCACGAATTCCCCACGAGATCCTGGATTGTGCATGGTCCATCCCAAAAGCAGCCCATTTTCTAACCAGCATCAGAAGCCTCCTGCACCATCGGACCCAGCTGGACAAAGACAAAGCAGCCCACGTCTCTAAGCTCACTCTTCCTGCCAGATGAGAAGTGGGGAAATGTCAGTATCCTGCCAGCTTTACCCTTCCTCTCTCGAGGAGCAAGACAATGTCATGCTGCAGTCCTGAATGGGCTTTGATCCCCAGAAGACAGAAGGGATTTTTTGGATGTTACTTGGAAGGAAGCACTCTAAGTTGTTGCACTGATCTCTCTGTTTTCCCTTGAAGGAGAGCCCCAAGAGAAGGCATTAAGGAGAAGGGGTCTGAAGGTATCTCTGGAAAGCTCCATGGCTGCTGCCACAGAGCAGCTCTGGAAGCCAGCATGTACCTTCAGAGATGTGGCATGGGATAAACATCCTGAAAACAGCTACAGAGGGAGCACTGGCAGAGCAGCTCCTGAACCAGCCAGAGATGCCCTTCTGGGCAGAGGGACGGGCACAGAGAGACACTGACCCAAGCTGTGCTGGGCAGGACAAGGGGAGCTCTGCCAGGCCCGTAAATAACAGTGCTCTCACACTCTTCTGCTCGCTGCAGACACCCCCTCTCCTCCCACAGGAAGTAACACCACTGGATTAACCAAAAACAGCTTAAAAAAGCAGGGCACTGATAGAAAAGTAGATGCCTCCCAGCACAGTTGTGCTGGGCCTGCCTTCATTTAGGCCTGTCCTTAGCATCAAGCTAAGGATGCTTGAGCCCTGTTTAGCCCATTGCATTGCTGCACATCCCCATCTTCTGACACACAGAGGAGCAGAGGACTGAGCACAGCCACGACAACGGGCTGTCTTCGCACATCTTTGCTATCTCTCTGTGGCATTGTTTCCACTGTTGAAGCCACAAAGCGCTGTACTTGTACACGTTTGCTTTTGTGGCTTGCTCTTTCCTTCACACTTCTGCTCTCTGTAAAACAGTACAGAGTTCCCTCACAGGGAATGTAAGTATCATACCCACATTTCCTCGTAAAGGTGACAGAGTCCCCCACATCTGAAGGCAACATCTCAAGAGACAACATGCAGCTGTTCCCAGCTCTAAGTTCTCAACTCAGTGATGAACCAATAAACATTCATGCCTGAGGCTTATTTAAAAAAAAAAGAGAACAAGAAGAAAAAAAGATTGCTATTTGATCTACTGGAAGAGAAAGACTACAATACACTTAGCATGTTCTTCACTGAAAAGTAGATTTGTAGCCCATCTGATAGTTTGTACCATCTTCTCTGGTATGAAACTTAGGTTATAGTAAGTGGTATTTGCATGTGAGTCAGACATCCTGCACTAAACATCACCCAAGACCTTCACACCTCTAAATTTCTCACAAAGACAGGCCCTTGACGAGGCATAGTGTGTGAAGAGAAGAGCAAATGTGATTTTAATTGGAATGTCAGATGGGTAATATGTGGGGGGGAAGCTTTGGGAAAGGGTAACTTTACTCTTCTAAGCTCTTCTGGGTTTATACCCTGGCCAGGAAGACTAACAGCTGGGATTCATCTGGGTTGCTCTGGATGGCAGCTGAGGGCTTCCTGATGGCACATTCCCCTTTACTATAGCTTTTTACAAAGCAGGAGGAATTGTGGGCAGTGGCTGGAGCATGGAAGAAGCAAAGTCAGCCCTGGCAAGTGGAGTTGCCCCTGCACTATGAAATGCCAGGGAACTGCTGGGTCCCACGTCGAGTTTCAGCCGTTTGGCTGATGAAGGACACATTCTGCCTCCTCTTCACTTCTGCCAAGAAAGGAAAATCTCCAGCTTGGATGAAGTGGTGCAAATATGAAGAACAATAACTCAAAACAGAGCTTTAGCCAAGGGTTTGGCAGGGATGCTGACTCAGTGCCTCAGGGTCAACTGAGAGTACTGAGATGCCTGTACATAATGGAAATAGTCCAGAAATAGCAACACACACACACTACTGATACTGAAATAGTTGTCTGCACAAACATTTTTACCCTTCTCTACAGAAAAGTAAATGAAAGTTTTCAAATCATGAATCATGCAGAATAGTCCTCAGCTGATTATTTGAAGAGACATGATTCCCCTGTGATGTCCATAATCCCATATAGAACCATAGAATATTCTGAGGTGGAATGTATCCACAAAGATCACCAAGTTCAACTCCTGTCCCTGCACAGGACAGCCCCAAGAATCACACCTTGAGCCTAAAAGCATTGTCCAAACAATTCTTCAGCTCAGACAGACTTGGAGCTGTGACCACTTCCCTAGTGAGCCCATTCCAACTCCCCAGAAGCCCCTGGGAGAAGGGTCTTTTCCTGTTATCTAACCTAAACCCCCACCCCAAAACAGCTTCATGCCGTTAAACCTTTAGCCTCAGGTGTTCTCTCTCAGACTAAGCTTCTCCTTTCCAGCTGTTAGCATGTGTCAACAGCCAAACCTTACAAACACCACCCTTTATTTCTGATCTGAAGGAATGTAACCCCCTTAAACCGAGCAGTCTGACAATCTGTGGTTCACAGCAATGACTGAGGCTGGAGCAGATGGCAGCATCCCATCAGTTATTCTTGCAGACAGTGCATTTTAGCCTTGCTGATGATTTCCATCATCTATAATGATCCTAGACTCAGGATGTAACTTTCAGCATTCTTATTCTAGTAAATTCAGTGACATTACTACTGCTGCAAAAGGTGTTGGCTTGCTGGCGTGCTGCAATCAATCTGTCTTTTTCAAGAAGCCTGATAAATGACCAGAAAAGCCTCTTCCAGTCTTGGCACTGGTAAATACACAAAGACCTGTATTAGCTAAAATATGCCCCTTCATCACAAGAGAGTGGATGGACTAGCTACCCAAGAAAGGAAACAGAAGAACAGCTGCTCCTAGAAATATATTCAGGAAAGACAAGTTGTTGCTACCATCTAAGTAATCTTTTGGTCAAGATCTGACTCTCCCCAGAAACCATCAGCTTAACAAATGCACGTATACCTGGTGTTTTGTACAATAGTTCATTCTGTTGTAGTGTTATAAATTCAGAGAGGAGTGAGGGACAGCTGGAAATGGGTAGGTGGGAGGTTGAGAAGTGATCCAAGAGACTGAGCACAAACAACTGGATAATACATTTCAGTACTAAGTGTATTTATTCCTAGGAGTGGCCCTGACTGGCCTTTATATAGTTCCCACACACAAAGGGAAGTCTTCCCTTCAAATGCAAGATATTGTTGGCATTTTTCCTAATAATGCAGCCCCTGGGAGGGATGCATGTGGGCATAAAATGTCCCTTCTCCAAGAAGACCTTGCATAAGCCTCTCTGAAGCATCACTGTGGATCCTAAAAGTGTCTGTAGTTTATTTATTAGACAGTGAACCTCTCATAGCAAAAAAAAAAGGCCCATTATGTGGCCTTATACATACATATAAGGGGGTTTGGCCTTTATTACTGGGAAATTAAGACATAAATCTCTCAGAAACATCAGAATGACCTGTCAGCACAGTCTTGCTGCTGCTCTCTGAAGCAAGAAAAGGTGTCCTGATGTCTTTCACACCATTTATACAGATACTTTTTGCACCATGTGTATCTGGGGCCATGACATCCAGTGAAAAAACAAGTCCTTTCCTGCTCAGTGCAGATCCTGACTTAGCAGCTCAGTTTCCCCTGTTTCTCCTCTGGTCCTACAACTTTCCTGCGCCCTGTGAACCTGGTTTTGGCCTCTCTGATGTTTCTCTGTTCTTACATTTAAACACATCACCTCACCTAGTCCTGACAGGTAGCAACCTCAGTGTGCAGGGACAGCAGAGTGGCAGGATGGGCTCAGCTCTGGGACCAACACCCCACATCTGCAGCAGGAACCACACCAGTGTTGGCAAAGAGCTTCTTCCACAGGGAGGGAAAGCACAGGCACAGAGCTGCCCATCTTTCTAAACATTTACGGCCCACAGCTGCTGTTGCCTGCCAGGAAGAGTAACGGCTAAGGTGCTGTGTCATTGCATTTCTGAGAATTTCTGCTTTTTAAGATGTCAGTGAGGCAGGTGCAGGATGTTCTGTGTGACGCAGGTGAGCACAGGGGCATGAGAGGCAACTTGTGGTTTTCATAGTATTTCTGCCAGGGCAGCACTTGCAGCCCAACTCCTCCTGTTACACTCCTGACAGTCAGATGGTGTCACCCTTCTTTTCAGCCACCCCTTCATGTTTCCATCATGGAAGAGCAGCATTTTTGTTAATTCCACGTGTCTCGTGTTCCCTACATACACGGCTTTCAGCAATTCAGTAAAAATGCGCCAAATTTCAGCGGGCACTTTGCAGAGCAGGAAGTTTGCAGTGCAGCCTCGATGGAAAGTTACTGTGCCTGCCTTGTGCCCTCACAGGTAGGATGCACTGGTTAGAACCACAGCTGCCATGGTTTTCTGTGTTATCTTGGATATTCCTTTAAGCTCTGCAGCATCAGTAATTCAGTATAAAAACAGGTTTCTACTTTTCCTCTTATGCTGAGGTGTTTAACCGTTGGGGTTTTTTAAGATAGATGAGATAAAATTCACAGCAACGTTTACTCCTACTGATTTTCTCTCCAGCAAAGAAGGGCCTTTTCATCTGCATCTGGTTCTCCAGAGAAAGCTATAAACAGATCTTTGTATTGACCAAATAACAAAGCTTTAAACTCTCAACAAAAGGCAGGGAAACAGAACTCTTCATCAGACTAAATCATCTGAAGAAAAAGAATGCCAAACTCTCAACAGCTGGACAGAAACACGTACGAAGAGAAGCTGAAGTTGCACAGCTTTCACCATGATCTCCTATGGCAGGAAGAGAAATCCTGACCCAACTTGTGAGCAGAAAGGAAAGACAGCTGGCACACTCTTACCTGTATTCAGGGTACCTAAAAGGCTGGCTGGAGTCCTGCCTTTCCATCACCCTTCTCCCATCTCATCTAGCAAAACCCATTCCAGAAAGTGACATCAGAATAAAAATCCTGGGAAGGATTCGCTAGAATGAGGAGGGGGGAAGAAGAAAGGTTATTTCCCATTTGCTGCTATCAGATTTGGGTTTACTCCCCTTCTTGGGCTTATCAAAATTAGCACAGCACCTTGTCTACAAATGGCTCAGGAGAAAGACAGAGAGGAGTGAGGAGTCCCTGCAGCCCCAGGCAAGGCATCGCCCAAGGAGCTCAGGGGGCTGTGATCTACCACCAGCAGAGAAGTGCATCTGTCTAGGGAACACGATCCATGACAAATGTCAGGGAGAGCAGGCGTGAGGAGAAAGCAGCAGCAGCTACATCTTCCTGGAGGACAGCATTTTATACTGCCTGAAGAGTTTGCAGGATGATGGAGGACAGACCTTGCCTGAGACCCCTGCAGCCTCCCCACCTATTTAAGGGAAGAAAAAGCATTTCTGTCTGCCATTACTCTGTGCCCTCAATCACTAAGCCCGTGCCCTTTCTTCCCTTTGGATCCTGCATGGCAATCACTCTATCTGCATCATCATCCCCCTCCTCTCTCTGTCCTGTCACGGTTCATCCTGACATGGCAGAGACAGCAGCAGCTGTGCCACAAGCAGTACTCCTGTTCCTGCCTCAGACTGTCCCTGCCTCAGACTGTCCCACCCAGCAGTGCTCCTGTTCCTGCCTCAGACTGTCCCTGCCTCAGACTGTCCCATCCAGCAGTGCTCCTGCTCCTGTCTCAGACTGTCCCACCCAGCAGTGCTCCAACCTCTGTGTGCCCCCTTGGGAAAGCCTCCACCCACTTTCCAGTTGGCTCGAGGGGGATTGAGTTGACTGCCCCTTCACACACATTTCTGAATCCCACCCCTGCTGTCCCAAATTCCCTCGCCATAGGTTTGCCTGTTTTTCAGAGGAGAAATCTGATGCCTTTTGCTCTGTGATTGAAAGCTGCCATAGGAGTGCAACACGAACTCTTAGTGCTTTTTGCTTCAAGCCATGAAGTTGATGTCACTACTGCAATTCTCTTCACACAGACAAAAATACCATTGCAAGATTTTTTTCTTTCTTTTTTTTTTTTTTGTTTGTTTGAAGATATCTTGTTACATGAGTTTTCAGTATCAAAGAAAAAAGCTTTTAAAACTGCTTCACTCCTTAGTTTTGGGAAAATATGTTTTGCCCTCAAAGAGGAAGTTGTATAAACCAAAGATGAGACAGCAATGCTGGCTGGAGGATAGGCACCCAGCTGTATTTCTTTATTTCATTTGCATATGATATGGGAGTAGACAATAATTCTCTCTAACGTACTGCATTTGCAATTCCAAAAGATTTGCTGAAAACTGCCTCCAAGTAATTCTTGGTCTGTAATACATCTAGTTTCTGTAGTGTTAGACAATACTAAAACTATCAGTAGCCATCATCAGTTTTAAAAATCCTGCATAGAGTTTCGAATAGTAGCTATATTTATATTAGCCATAAAACACACACTTTAGACTATAGCCCCATTCAGTATTTTATCATGGATATTGGCTAAGTCTGACACAGAAAAACAGATCAATTTAAAAACAAGCTGACATTGGCCACCCATATTTTCTACCCCTGTAGATGGGAACTTTCCTTACATTAGTGTTTGGCATGATGAGCACAGTACAGCTGTGCCAGGTACATGAACTCGCAAGAATAATGAATGATTTTAGAAAGTCTGGTTCCTGCTGACTTCATGGCTGATGGGAGAGTAGGGGAACCTCAGGGACAAGAAGCTGCTTGGGGCTGAAATCCCACCTCAGGCAGGAAATATCTTCATTAAGGTGACAATGACACCATCAACATGCATAGGTAGAACAGTTCTGTGCTCTTCACACACCACTAGAATGTACTTCCCCTCCAGCTCAGGGGTTTAGCCATACTGGAACACCCTAAAGTGTTCCTTAGGGTGGGCATCTCTGTGGCCCAACCCCATCTCCCTCATCTTCCTGATCATTCAACATCCTTGGCCCTCCAGGCAGTCTGCTTTGGTACAGGCAGGGAACAGCTTCTTCAGGCCCTGTCAACACCCTGTGTCTCAGCCAGGTTGCTTGGTGACCCAGCAGGGTGGAAGTGGGGCTGTCTCAGCCCCAGAGCTGACCAAGAGCTTCACTTCAGCCCTTCAGCCACCCTGGAGCCACCAATTCAAGCAGTGCCATTCAAGGGACAGCAGCCAGAATGACTGCTGCACTTCCCCCTGGTCCTGCACAGCCCAAAGAAATCTGCTAAGTGATCATACCAAAGTTAAATTTACCTTAATAGGATTAACACAGCATCTGCCAGCAAGGACACGCAGTGATAGGACACGGGGCAATGGCTTCAAACTGAAAGAGAGTAGGTTTAGATTGGGTATCAGGAGGAAATTCTTTTCTGTGAGGGTGGTCAGGCACAGGTGGCCCAGGGAAGCTGTGGCTGCCCCATCCCTGGAAGTGTTTAGGCTCAGGTTGGACAGGGATATGAGCAACCTGATCTAGTGGAAGGTGTCCCTGCCCACAGCAGGGGGGTTGGAATTAAATGAGCTTTAAGGTCCCTTCCAACCCAAACCTTTCTATGATTCTATTATTTGCTTGCTGGAAAAGCACAAATAGTTAGAAGGGCTGAGGGCCTTCTAGGTTCTCAGCAAAAGCTCCCCAGCTGTCTCCAGCCACATCCTCTGCCTGAGAGACGAGTCATGGCACCTTGCAGAAAGGAAATGCAATGTTTACTCAGAACAAAACCAATGCAGGATGCAGTGGTTGTCGGAGGTCCCCGGGTCCCCATTGGGTGATCATGGGTTTTCCCAGCCTGCTTTACACCAGAGAATGAGAGGAGAGCACTGTATGTGCTCACGGTGGTGAAGTGTAGGCTGGGTTTGATTGCACCCAGGCACTGAGCAGCCTGGCAGAAGGCACAAACAACATCCAAATACTGATCCAAGCTTCTGCAATGACACATCATGGGATTCTGCTTCCACCTCAGACAGAAAAGGGTGATGCTGCCCTTCTTGCCCACTTCTGCTACCAATTCTGTGGTTTTACCTATGGAAATCTGTGGGGCATCTCACTCCTGCCTGCCTGGTGGTAACAATGCCTACAGTTTGGATCTTACAGCAACACCAGAATTTGCTGTTTCATTTCAAGAAATGGTTTTAAAGATGTCTATCTGTGACACTGCCTTCTGCAGCTGAGTTACACATGAACCTCTTGTTTGCTTGTTTTGAAATGAGCTGCAATAATTCATAAAAAGTGACATGAACTTACCATGTACATGCCTAAAATCTAGAGGGGTTTTTTTCAACTACAGAGATTTCTATCAGAAGTTTACACAACCACTGCTTGCATATCTCTTCAGTACAACAGATGTTTCATTTACTATTGTAAACTGACTATTATCAGATTTGCCTATCTGCTCTCAGACTCACCACCTTCTACTCCGTAGT
This sequence comes from Falcunculus frontatus, assembly GCA_013398115.1. Taxonomy (NCBI): domain Eukaryota; kingdom Metazoa; phylum Chordata; class Aves; order Passeriformes; genus Falcunculus; species Falcunculus frontatus. The sequence goes on along the minus strand of VZRV01010993.1, from coordinate 2,341,566 downwards.
TTCTGTAGAGCTGAGGGTGACAGGGAGGGCTGGTCCTGCAGCCCCACACAAACTGCTGGCTCTGCTCCCGTGCTGAGCTCTGAGGGAGCACCCCAAGGGCTACATACACAACCACTGGGACATCAGGCACAGTAGCCTGTGGCAGAGGCTGAAAAACAGAGCACTGTTTCATTACTGGGGTGTGGGAGCTTTTCTGACATGAGAGTTTTGTGGGGATGAGTTCATCCTGAATGCTAAAAGAAATCTAAAGGCAGCCTTCCATTTTCTCTGCTCACCATTCTACAAACACATTTCTTGCTTGCTTTCCCTTTGATCTTAAGTCAAATAAGTTCATTCTCTGCTCTCCTTTTATATTCATAAACTAAATGAATTACGTGATGGAAGGATTACATATTGCATGTCATGTCAGGTGTTGCTTAGCACATGCCACAAGCAAACTCCTCTCTTCCCACCCTGAAGGATTGACGTGGATACAAATCTAAACCTCCATTCTGCACAATGCTATAAACCACTGGTGGGAGGATATCACATCCCCAAACATCCACATTTCCCACAGAGCAGAGCTCCCCTTGTCCTGCCAGCACTTGATTAGCAGAGGGGTGGAAGCTGCACTACTCCCAGCCTTCCCCAGTCATGACCAGTGGCTGGAGAGGACAGTGGCTGCCAGTTCCCATCACCTGGAAAGCACCAGCCCCCCAGAAGAGGCCAGAGCTACCTGAAGGCACACTGACACCAAGGACTCTCTCAGCAATCCAGAGAGGGCAGGGCTGGCATGGCACAGCCTCACTAAAGCCATCAGAAGCCCCAAAGAGGCAGCACAGGCACCTCTCTCTGATTCTGGTCAAATTCCTGATAGCACCATGCACATCTGTACCCTGTTCCTCTGTCAGACCCAGGCTGGAAAGTGTCCCTGCTGTTTCCTGGGAGATGCAGCACCACAGTCAGGCTGGAACACACCTGCAAATTCAGGAGGATGGCTCCTCAGAGTGCTGGGTTAACAGGCTGCAGGACAGGATCACCCATGGCCAGGGACAAGTTATATGCCACTGTCCTACAGCCTCTCCTGGGCTGACTTACAGATTAATGTCTTCATGATCTCTGTGCCCTTGACCACCCAAGTCAGCTCTAGTCAGCAGTAACTTGTTTTCACCTTTCCTTTATTTGGCTATGCATAAATTTGAAAATAAGCCTGTATTTCCTGTAAAAAACAGACAGAGAGAATTATTAAATAACAAAACTTAAACATTTCCGAAACAAGGTAGAAAACAGATCTTTTTATTTGGAACAAAATGAATCATGGGGGAAAAGGAAAAAAAACCACCGAAAAAGAACAATAGCTGGGCATGAACACAGAGTTAAAGGAAGAGCACAGGCTGCATCACTTCTCTCCTGACCTCACAGTAACAGAAACTTTTGCCCCGTTGCTGAATGGCACTTTCAGTGGTAAAGAAGAGAAAACCAGCCGTGCTTCAGTCTGTCTCACAAAGACCTCTCGCATCTCAGACTCCCATCTCAACGGGAAAAAATCCTTCCAGGACTGGGATTACAACGGCAGTGGTGTTCACAGCTGCTGGGCACCCCCAGCCCTCCCAGGACTGACAGCAGGAAGGTAGCACTAGGACAAGTTGGAGCTGGGATGCCCCAGCCCAGCAGGACAAGGCTGGCCCAGCTCTCTCACCCTCAGCACTGAAACACTGCCACCTTCCCCAGTGCAGCTCAGAGCACTGTTCAGCCTTTGAAGCATGTGCTGGAGTCGACTGTCCCCTCCTGCCCCTGCCAGAAAGTGCAGAAGTGAAGCAAAGCTGACTGTTTCCCCCCATTTTGGTGACACTGGCCCGGTGACATTCACCCAGCATCGCTGCTTCTGTGCTGGCACCCCGAGCACTCCGTGCCACGCTTTTGTCATTCAGCTCACAGCCTCTGAGGAATGTTTATACTGAAAGGAGTTAGAACAGCACCGCAAGGAAAAGAATTATCACCTCCCTCTTACCGTGGAAAATCTGATTCCTACGGCAGCCTTTAAAAGCAGAGACAGGCTGAATCACCACCAACACAGCACACAAGATCTTCTAAAGAGAGTCACAGGACAAGGAAACAATGAGAACAATCACCTATGGCTGGTTGTCACTGATGCAGAGCCTTGGCAAGTACACAGAGATGAAGGACTCCCAGGTAAGCGTGCAGCCATCCCACCAGCTCCCTCGCCTGGGAGAGAAGCCTTCGGTTTAGTTTGGATTCTGCTGGGGTGCTCGCAGCCCTCGTTGGATGGCATTCACCAGGCATATCTTAAATCCCTTTTCAAGGGATTCACAATGTCAGCACAATATAAAACAGGGACGAAATGACAAGGGAGGAGAGGAATGCAGTACACACCTCCCCATCCCTTTTGATTCCGATCTGTACCATCTCTATTTTTACTCTACCATGCCTTTCTGGCCCAGCAGGCTAATTTAACACCAACAACCAATTTAAAATCTCACTCTGACTACTAAAATTGTCTTATACAGTAAATACCTTGCTCCGGCAGCACATCCTGCAGCCCCTGGCACCTTTGCCTGAGACTCAGCTACCTGCTGCATGAGACAGAGTCCCTGCCCTCTCCTCACCACATCCTTCCCTGCAGGTCTACCCCAGCTGCTCCACAGGAACACCTCCCCTGAGCAGAACAGCACGTGCGTAGCAGCAAGACTTACCTAAGAGATTCTATAAATTGCTGCTGTCTGTGCAAATAACACAGCCCCGAACAAGCCTACATGCACAGGCAGATAGCCAGCTTCATCAGCTTGCAGTAGCTAAACCATTACACTAAAGGCACTAATGCTTGCACTGATAGACAATCTCAGCGTTTAAATCAAGGTTTCTGCCAGAATTGCAGCCCCAAGCCCCAGGCCCCCTCCTGCGGCAGGCAAGCGAGCGAGTGCCAGCTCTGGCTTAGCTCAGGGGCAGCCCAAGCAGTCAGGTTCTGGTGAAAGGTCGCCTGTACCCTCTGTCATTTGGGGCACCAAGAGGTGAGCAAAGCCAGCATCACCCCAGGTCTGCACACAGCATCTGCAAGTCAAATTTCAAGCCCCCACCACTGCTCCTGCTCCAGGCAGCAAGAGGTGAGGGACAAATCACAGGGTCTGGAGCTCAGAGGAGCGACTCAGACAAGCATCAGGCACAGCAGATACCGAGCTGAGACCTCCTTTGAGTTTCGCTGGCAGGGCCTGTGAAAAAATGCCCTGAAGTCTCCCGAGAAGAGGCTTTCTCAGGAAATTTCTGGCAGGTCCTTGGTTTCTGCCTGGGACTGGCAGGCCACCTCGACCTGCCTGTAGTGCCTGCCCCTGGCTGGCAAAGACATGGCAAGGCATGGGGTGGGCAGGGAGCGGGAGGAGCCGCCCGTCTCATTCCAGGCTGTCCCCTGGGGCTCCTTAGTTTAGCTGCAGCTCTGTTATCAGGCAAAGCATCAAAGAGCTGCCCGGTTTTATTTGTTAGTGAACCTGTCAGGCCACGGCAGTGCGGCCTTGAAGCCACGTGTGTGCTTCTCTCTATGTTTTCTTTTTTCTTTTAAAACGAGGTTAGAAGGTCTGACACCTCACGTCTTTTCCCCGCTAAAATTTTCCGGACCAATTCTTACACACAATGAGACTATGGGATGCAAAGGACAAGTGTCACAGGCTTCAGGGTGGAACAGCAAGCACGTCACATCAGTCATCAGTTGGATCCGGGAAACAGTCTGAGGCATCTTCCTGGCTTTCCATATCAACTACGACCTCAGGATCCGGCATTTCCTCAGCTTCTATCTGCACTTGTAAGTTTTCTTCTGCCAGTGGCTGGGGCTCAACGCCTTGACCAACCTGGGCAGCATCTGGAAAAGGGAGAAATGGTTTATGAGTGCCCACCCCATGGCTCACCCTCATGGAAATTCACCCCCTGGCCCCTAATGCTGCAGGCTGCCTAATCCACTCGGTGCCCTTGCCCCAGGCATCTGCAAGTCAAATTTCAATTTTCTTTGTACCTACTAATTTACTGAGCTATCCATCATGCCTTAAGGCACTTAGGTACTGAAGCTGTCTGGCCTCTTAGTACCAAAGTACTTTAGTACTGTTAATACCAAACCTTTCGTACCAAAATACGAAAGCCAAATCTATTCACTTACATCTGAATAATTAAAACTGGCTAACAGCACACATTTAGAATGTTTTCACCTACTTTCCACATGCACCTCTGCTTTTTACTTAATTGTAAAAAATTTAAATATGGGCTACTTTTTAGTCAAACTTATAATGTGTGCATTTCTTATTAAAAGCTCTACACTTGAAGTATATTAATATTAAACAATGACCTGAAAGACATTTTTTTTTCCTCTCTTTCTTGTTCTATGTTCACAAGTAGCATTTAATATTTTGAAAGCAGAGCAAAGAGCATCCAAGGTTAGACATAAAGCACAGCTGAGCTACAGGAGGCTGTGCATGGTACAGTGAAGGACACCAGAAATGGAGACAGCAGTGCTGAGACCAGGCTATGACCTCTGTAATGCTGCTCCAGTTCATGACATCTCTGCTAAACCTACTTCAGCTGATGATGGTGCATTACTAGGCAAGGCGCTGCCAGCATTTGTGTTTGGGAAACAAAACTGAGGGAAAGATAAGGCAAAAAGTGGAGTATTAATATCAAGCACTTACAGAACAGGAGATTTCTGAAGGGTTTTTATCATCGCACTCTCTTGACCATATTGTGCTAAAGCTATGGGGGTTTATGCTCGATTTCTTTGAAGAATTTAAAATGTGACCGTATTCCCACTTTAGCCTCAGTTTAAGAAAATGCTCAAGCCTGTGGCTTTGATGGGATTTAGCTGTGTTTACAGCTCAGCATAGTGGTTCATGCTGTCCTGAAGATGACTGCTTACAAAAACAACGCCGATTTTTATAAAATGTTACTGATGAGAAGGGGAGAGGGGTGAGAAAATTGCAGGAAAACTGCTTGGGGGTGTTTGGGGGGGGTGGTTTGCTGTTTTTGAGGGATGTGTTTTAGCACAGGAGATGCTGGAACAGACAGTCTGCAGCCTGCTGGCAGCACCCTCTGTGGGATGCCTGTGGGATGGCTGCCTCTACGTCTCATGGCATGAGTAAGGTACTGAAAAACGCCCTGCTGCAACTCCTGGACAAGGTGCAGCACCTTCCCTGTGCTGGCATGTCCCAGGCCCCTCTCTAATGTCACCTCCACCTGCCACACACAAACACTTGTCCCTCTTAAACAGGGTATCTGCCTGACTTCACTCAGGTCCCTGGACTCACCAGGTTTCAGAGGACGGTCAGTTTGGGCAGCTTGAGCCTCGACACGGTCTCCATTGGGGGGACTCTTCATGCCTTCACTGGACACCACTGACATTGTTAATCCATCATCCTTCTCCTCCTCTGCAAAACCAAAACCAGAGGCTTGAAGGAAGAGGCCTCCCACACCCCCAGCCTCGGCAGGTCTGCTGTGAGGCCAGACCCCCAACACACGTCTGCATCCCCTCCTCATGCGGGGCTGGCTCCGCTCCCGGAGAGGACAGATGCCGAGAACGGAGGGCCACTGCCAACCTGTCAGGGACCAGCCTGGCCATGCTGGCAGGATCACAGCTTGAGGTGGCACAGGCAGATTGCACTCAGGGACTGGTGCTGACAGAGGACTGCTGTCAGAAACCTTCAGGTCATTTCAGGATCACACCTGAATGAGGTTCAATTTCATTTGCCCATAGGAAAGGTTTTGTTGTGGGGTTTTTTCTGCCCAGGGTGAGGGCACAAGTGTGAGATGAATAAAGGAACAGTGAGGTTTAATTCAAGACCCTGCTAGCCATAAGAGCTGCCTATCTGCAAGCAGATTTCTGCTCTACCAGGTCAAGGGAGGACAGGCTGGAGGACAAGCAGCCACCCAGCTGAGACCAGTTTACTCTAAGGCCATGTCAACCCCAGCCTGCACAAACAGTCCTCTCCAAGGCTCATCCCTGGGGGGGGTCACAGCATTCCCCACTCACCTGAAGGCACTGGGATGAACTTGTGTCTCCTCTTCATGCAGCAACATATGGCTGCAGGCAAAGCCACCAGCAGGATAAGCACACCCGCTGCACACCCTGCCAGGATGTAAATGAACCCTGGGTACTGCAACAGGTCTGCAAGAACGACACAGCATTGTTAGGTACCATGGTGGACATGCTTCTTTCTCCCAGTGGGAGAAACCCTGCAGCCAGATTAGAGCATGTGGACATCACTGTTGCTTTGGTTTGGATCAGGGGAGCTGATATTGGGAACGGTGACACTTTGTGATTTATGTCACATTGTTTAATTACGGCATGGAGATTTTCATTAAGAGGCCTGTGTGCCTAAGCTGTGTGCATTCGCTTCTGCCTTCTCTGACCACTGACATCTAAAGTAACTTGTAAGTTTTAATCAAATTTAACAGGGAAGGTGGTGGTTTGAAAGATACTGCATTTCAACAAGTTGTGTGAAAACAGGCAGCTGAGGAGGGAGACCTAAGGAAGCACCTCCTGCTGAAGGAAAAGCTGCAGAGTCTACCCTCAGAGAATCCGCTTAGGACAGTCATGTAATGACTGCACCAACCCCAGAGCAAGTCTGACCAGAGCCTGCACTGCCTCAGGCACCAAAGCCCGGCCACTCGAGCCAGAGCTGCAGGAAAAAAATCCTTCCCTGACTCCGCTGGTGCTCAGGGAAGGATCCTGCTCTGTTCCCCTGCCCAGCCGGGAGCGTGTGGAACACACAGCGGGAGTGAGGGCTGCAGATGGCTGAGCAGAAGGGCAGCACAAGTCAGTGGTAATTATTACCCAGCTCAGCAGCCCCTGCTCAGGGTTGCTCTGACGGGGCAGACCCGCACATTCGCTGCTGCTGAGCAGGCAGCTGGCAGAGGGCATCACAGACTGGCACAAGAGAGACCCATCCAGGCTTGCTCCTTCACTGAGATGATTTGCTCCAGCCTGGGGTAGCCACTAGGAAAACTCTCCTTCCCATATGCAAAAAACCCCATACAGCTCCACTTTAACTAGAATATAAATTCCTTAAAACTCCTTAGGTAAGCCTGTGCCATCCCTCTCTGAATAATTTAACTCCTTTTCAGCAGCACACATGCCTGCACAGCACAGCACTGCAGCAACCAACAGGCTCATTTGGAGCTTATTTTCAAGCTCTCAAAAGCACTAATTGCTCCCTATCTCCAGAGACTAGGAAGAATTTTAAATGTTCCAGGATGTACTACACACCATCCTACTCCACCTACTCACCGGGACAGTAAAAACAACTGCACACAGGTGCTCATGGTATTTTCAGAGTGCTTGTTCCAGTCTTTTTAAGAACAGTTACCAAGTTAAAAAAAATCCATATTCGAAATTTAAAACTTCCAGCAACTCAGAAATAATTTATCAAATAATTTTAGTTGATGTAACCTTAGAGAATATTGTCAAAAGTATAAATATAAGTTTATAAGAAATTTTTTTCCTGAATCTTTTTCCTAAAAATTCGCCACTTGTTAAGAAGGTATTTTTGAGATTAAATATTGCGTTAAAAACAAGCAGCGAACAAGTGAATAATCATAAGTCTTTTATATATGTTGACTTCTTAACTTCTGAATCCTGTGTGTTCAGAGCCCTTTGTTGCCTGGGAAGTTTATGGCATTTCTGCCAAATTATTTTTTGGTAACAATTATTCAAAATTAATTTCATCAGCCAACAGGTTGCCCAAATGGATGTTTTTACACAGATCTCTTACCTACAGTAGAAAAACTAAATGCAGCCCTTTGCCTGGAGCAAGTAATAACCCACAAAAATAATTAGTTAGCCTCCAATTAAATTAAATGAACCCATTTCTCTCTTCAATTCATTTCACTGGTATTCAGAATTGCTTTAATTCACTTTTTACAAATGTGGTTGCATTTGGTGAGTAAAAAGTGGAATTGCTGCCGCTTGCTTTCAGACGCTTCCAAATGTGTGTTTATGCGCGTGTCCATCCCAACAGAGATATCACTGAATTCCCTCGTGAGCTTTCCAAGAGGAAATGGGGAACAGATATCACGCCCAGGGGACTGGGCAGCCACCCAGGATCAACCATGGAATCTGTCAGCACTTGTGTGATTTACCACAGGCCTTGACTAAACAGCTCACGGATGTTCACATCCTCGCTCCCCAGTGCCTCAGCCAGCTTGGGTCTGACTATACTGAACAGCCTCCAACCAATTTAACTGGGCAAAATTCAGATCACTGCTCCACAGCTACAAATGCCAAATTTGTACAGATTGGCCAGCGGTGCCAACGGGATCAGGCACAGACAGCCCACAGCATTTCTGCTGAATGCCACCACACTGGACACAAGATTTAGGCCAGGAAGTTTGCTTTCACATCAACTGCACGTCAACCCCAGAAAAACAGACAGTATCTGCCATGGAGCTGGAGTGTCCCAGACAATTTCTACAATGCTAGAGTACAGTTTCTCTAGTGGCAAAGGTAATTAAATTAATTACAGCTAAATTTGTCAAAAACCTTATGGTTAAGTTATGCCTGTAGCTTTGATAATCATCTTTGCTGCCAGAGAGTAGAAGAACCTTCACTACTGGAGGTGCAAATTAAATTATACTCAAGCATCCAGATTTTCTGTCTCGTTGAACTCTGGCCTCATTCAAGCATATTGCTCAGCATTTATTAATAGTTTGCAAATGGATAAAGTCCCAGCCTTCTTGCAGAGTTACATGTCTGAGCAAGAATACAGAGGGGAAGAAACCCCTACACTCCTTAAGTAAATTACTTGTGTTTTTACCCACTCCTGATGGGATGGGGCTGACGGAGAGACATGGATCAGTAAATCTTTTGTGCTTCTGGCCTAGATAAAGGGAGAAGAGACAAGGCAAAATACCTCGACTGAGTCCAGCAACAACAGGGCTGAACCAGGGGAAGGGTTTTTATGGGGATGCACAGAAACTGGAAAGGATGTGGGTTATGGATGTGTTTCAGAGTAGGAAGCAGCCTGTGTTTCTAAAGAGGCATAGAGGATCGGTGCACAGAAGGGTGCAAATCTTCATCACCAAAAAGTAGGAAAAGAGACAGATGGAGATCCATCCTTGCTGCAGAGTTGGGTAAAAGAACTTCCTCAACAAACTTATCCCATCTGTGGTTGTAGGCTGTGTCAGTCCAAGGCAGAAGAGGGAGAAGGAAATCAAGGGGTCACTTTCTAAAGGCAGGATTTGGTAAGTATGGAAGGCAGATGCCAGAGAAGAGTTTGGTATTTCGAGGACACCAACAACTCCTGGGTTTGCTGCTGCAAGATACCAAAAGCAAGGTGTTCTGGAGATGCTGTTACTCACCGTAGCTGCAAGACAGTGTAATGGGCCTGGTCCTCGTGGCACGGCTCCCCTTCAGAACTTCACACACAAACTCCCCAGGCTCAGTTTTGTCCAGGTGAACCTTCTTCCCAGCATTCTTAATGCAAGCCCCCTCGGCTTGCAGGTGGGTGCCGTTCAGCAGCCACCGAAAGACCATGCTTTCGTTGCTGGCCGCGTTGCAGGACAACTCCGCAGTCCCATCAGGGAAACACTGGATACCAATGGTCAGCTCTGGTCACACACAGCATGGGGCAATGGGAACAGGGAGGAAAGAGAGAGGTGAGGAGAGGACTCAGGAGTGAGCACGAGCTGGACAGAAGCTTCCCTTCCCAGCAGTCTCAGTACCCCAGCATTTACTGTATGAAGGGAGCAGAGAAACAAGTGACCAGACTCTTGAGTGCCTGCACTCTGCCCTGAAATGCTTACCACTGCCCACCCTGCGAGTGACTCTGGGTCCCTGTTTTGGGGATGCCACCAAAATCTGGCATCTCTTCATTTTCCTTACTGACATGGAAAAAAACTAAAAAATAAAAGCCCCTGGTCTGAGAGGATGGTAGAAACATCCAAAGCATTTGCCAGCCAGAGCCCTCCTCTGTAATCAGCAGATAACCATAGCTTCAGAGGAGACTCAGCCCTCTTCTCCACCAGAGGTTTGTACTTTTGCTGTCACTCTGCCGCTTCTCCCATTTTAGAGAGGAACTGGTGCAAATCATGGCCAACATGGGTACGAGCACAAGACACCTGCAGTTAGATGGGATACCTGGACTAGGACATTTTTAAATGAATCAATGAGTCATTGCTCTTACTACATTCCCCTGAATTTCTCTTTCAGCTTACTACAAGGAACAAACCTATTTCCTACATTTGCCACTTCGCAAATACAAACTAGATAGAGAACTGCTATGGTTTTAGGACAGCAGGAGTAACGCTGAGAACACCCATCCATAGAAGTAAGCTCCGAAATCACTTTCTTATGCTAGGACATCATCTTCAGTTAAAACTCCCTGCCTCCAGGAACATGTTCGCTGTGGAAGTTTTTCCCTGCCTTAGGGGTGGCAACAGAACAGAAGGAGGAGGTAAACGTTCCCAAAGCAAATCCACTGAAATGGAGGCTAAACCCAGGACACTTCTGCAGTCTTTGACTACTTCCAGTCTAAGCCCCTGTTCTTCATACCAAGGAGTCACATCTTTGACCTACTGTGCACAGCAGTTCCGCCTGTTTGCACCCAAAAGGTGTAAGGATTCATTTGTCTTCACTGAGACCAGTTTGCTCAGACATTTTCATTACAGTTTCGTACGCTTCAATTTATCTTAGAAGCCTGTGTAAGTGAAAGCCCTGCAAAAGGAACAGTGGTGATGAGGACCAGAGCAATGCTCTCTGTCTGCCTGGAGCACTATTCAGCAGGAGGACAAACCTTCCTAAGCTTTCCCCATATTAACCCAAGCAATGAGCTGGATCCTGTACAGAAGTGACTTTGTTTCTGTCTTTGCTGTCTGCAGATGGATGAGCAGGCACACCAAAGGGAGCAGGAATTCTGAAGCCACAGGGGACAGGAGGGAGACTGGCATGGTTCCCAGAGGCACCTATAGCTCCTGCAAGCTCAAGCAGTTTTTTAGGAAAAATATCAAGGCATCAGGCTTCCAACCAGGCTCACAAGTTCAAAAGGTTTTTGATGCTAAGAAGGCCACTTACCGAACACCTCCAGTGTAAAATTTCTGGTGTTGTTCTGAAAAACAAATTCGTATTTTCCTTCATCATCTTTCTCCACATTCCTCAGCACTAGGGAGCCGTTCTCCAAGTTCAGGCATCTAGTGGCAGAAGCACCACACTTGGCCAACAAAGTATCCCCTAGGACATTTGTAAAGCATTTCTTATCATCCTTGGTCATGTTGGAGAAGTTCTGCAGGCTTTGGATTTCCAAAGAAAAGACTGCTGAGTCGCCGCTGAGCACACCAGTCCGGACAGCAGAGCCTGAAAGGAGAGCAAGCTTGTGTCCATCCATCCCCTCTCAGCTGCCTCCCAGGAAGGCAAATGGCCAGGTGAGACATAAGAGGGACAGACCCAATCCTGTTGACAGGTTGGATCCCCAGTGATTGAAAATCAGAGGAGTGGGACGCCTTCAACAAGGTCCAACTTCCCCCACCTCAATAGCACAGGAATGGTGTGCACACCATGCACACAGGGAAACAAAAGGCTGAACAGCTTGTCTTCTCTCCCCATTAATTTAAGATGACCATCTACCACTCTACCAGCCCCTGTCAGAGATGAGAGACCGTGGAAAGAAAGGTTCTCAGGGCATCAATGCCATGGACCTTGTACAGAGGGTAGCAGAAACAACAGCTGCAGGTGCACAGCTGCTTTCACCCAAAGAGGAAGGTCGCAGTTTTAACTTGAAGAGGTCTCACAGTACCCTTGCACATTATTAAGTTGTTGTGTGTAAATCAGAGATGGGTAAATGGCAGGGAGACAGCAGCCTGGGGACTAACCGAAGGTCACACCGAGTGTTGGGAGCTGGACCACATTGCTCTCCAGCCAGCACTCTGTGTACAAGAACCTTGCATTCCCCTCTGAAAAGCTTCTACAGATGCAGGACACTCAGAAAGTACAATATTGTCAGTTATCATTAGTTTCCTAGAAAAATAATCTGTCTTACTTTGGTCTGACTTCCCCTTTCGTGCCTTAGCAGCTACACTATTTGATGTTGCCCCAAATCTGGTAGCGTCCTTAAAAGATCTTGGAGCATAATTAAGGTGTCTGCTCATTTAGGCAAATCTGTGCCAACCACATAAAGAAAAATCCTACTTACCTTGAGTAACAGTTATCACCAGCAAGCAGAGCAGAGTAAAAGGAGAGCCGAAATCCATTTTAAAGAGCTCCTTGCATCGTATGCTGAGGAGACGATCTGGCTACAGAGCTTGGTGAATATAGTGTTCGGGAAATGATGTCAGAAGCAAGAGTGGAAAAAAAAAGAAAAGAAACTCCATAGTGGACAGATTGAATGATGTTTCAAAATAGACCTGCAAGGTTTTGGGTGACTGAACTCGGGCTGAGCCGATGCAAGCCACAATGTGCTCTGCAAAGTCCTGCAGCTGAAAGGTAGCTGTGAATGTGGGAATAGGGCTGAGAGGTGAGGGGAGACGAAAATATCTCCTGGTCAGCTCACCCCATTTAGGAAGACGCTAACGCCAAGAGCGGGCAAAGGAGAAACACCTATTTCTTTCATCGTTTTCTAGTTTATCAAAGTCCAGCATTTCTAGTTTATCAAAGTCCTCCCCACCCAGGGAAGAGAAATCAGTCCAGTCAGATAAAGCACTGCACATGAAAACCAGCTGATTTTCTGAAATACTAAAAATGATCACTCCTTGACATCTCACCAGCAGGAAGGAGGTATGTGACAAGGCTCTCCCTCTGTTCCCAAAGGCTGTGTTGCCAATGTGAACTTTGCCAGGCTCCTTTAGTGACTGAGTGATACCTGCCACGAAGGAAAGGCTCCAAACAGCCACCCCAGGCAAAGAGTAAAGCTTATGGGAAGTTAAATTGCATTGCAAAACCAAAATGAATGTAGCCCAAAAGCCACTCCAGCTCTGTTTGGAGTGCAAATCTCAGATGAGACTGAAAAGCCAATCCTGAAGAAACACTGTGAACCTGCTTTCTGGAGGGCCACATAAGGCAGATACTTTGCACTTTTTGAGATGGCTTAAAGCACACTGGGTGCTGCACTGTGCCAAGGTGGGTTACACAAACAACACAGCAGGAACTGTCTTGCTCACTGCAGGAAGTAAACTGGTATAGCATTAGAGCCAACATCTGGATGCTTTCAGATGCTTAGCAGATGTGCTGGGGAGTAACTACAACAGCTGGGTTCAGGATGCAGCTGGGAACCTTATACTTTTGTTTCTCTGGACACAGACATAGACACAGCCCCTGAAGGAAGCTCCACACAGTGGATTCACGTGTATGGACACACACTTCTGAGAAGTGGCTAAAACCCTTGCCTTGTGGTCTGCACCATTTTTCAACCAATCTGGCTATGCTTGATAAATTCCACATTTCAGCCACTGGTTTGGTCACTCTGACTTCTTATTAATGACAATTACATCTCACCTCCTGCTCCCAGTGTCCCCAACTTACAAGTTTGGTCCAATGCTATCACAGCAATATGCTGTCTTTATCATATGTGCATAGGACAGGCTTAAATTGATCTAAGATGAGACAGAAATAGACTTCTCTGAGAAAAGCAGTGAAGTGAGTCTTCAGACACTCACAGCAGTGCAGAGGAAGGGAGAGAGAAAAAAGTATTTACAGTAAGAAACACTTTCATTTCCTTCTGTGCTGCTGAAATAACATGAAGAAAATCTCTCTCAAATACCACTGCAAGACTGGGGCTAACCATCTGCCTCGGATGTGCACATTTAACTTCATTTCCCCTTCATGCTTGAAGGGCAAGGTGGTAGAGCTTAGGGTTGCAGTACTGTGGTGGAGATACGAGACAGAACAGACAGCATGTGCAGGGTCACTTCCAAACAGCACCCCAAAGTGTCCAGAATCTCAGAAAAACCAGATGAAAAAACGGTCTGCATAAAGACTAACCCAGCAAAAGTCCACCTTCTCTTCCAGCCAATGAGAGCAGAGCCCATTTACACATTTGCAGTAAAATCTAAGAAAAATACGGCCTTTCTGCTGCCGCTCTGTTGTTACAGAAGTGACTCTGCATGACTGTGACATTGCGGTGTCCTGCATTTCGTCTCCCTCTCAGTGACTCCAGGGCAAATGAGCACATTTATGAGTTCAATATTCCCGACTGCAAGTGCCCCATACATCACACAGTGTATGAAGTCCCATTAGGCTTCTTCTGTCCCTCACATCCTCACTAGCTAAAAAAAAAAAACCAAAAGGAATCACAGCCAGGATAAAGATGACAGCACACACACAATTTTTGTCGTAATCAATCAGCAGCCTCTTTCAAGAGCAACCGTCTCAAATTTCACATATAATGAAACTGTTAGATGAGAGCTGGCATTAATTTCTAGCATTGGCTAATGAGTGCTCACAGCACCCTTGGCTAGGCAGAGAATTCAGTTCCCCTTTTTATATAAAGACACAGTTTTGGGTGATTACCGCAGACAAAAAAATCACCTTGTAAGGCTTAACAGAAATCACAAGTAGAAAAAGAGGGGAGTGGACCAAATAAAAGAAACCAACAAGAATTTGTAGTTAGAAGGTGAACTAAAACCTGTTTTACTTGGTGAGCTGCAAGCCATTTTGCCCTTTCAGGCTGAAGGCTTCATGAAAGGAGAATGGAGATTCACTCCATACATGGCATGAGGCCTTGATGGAGCATGGGAGATGGGAAAACCCGAGCTAGCAAGTAAAGCAAGAAATAACCCTGAGAAATAACCGTGAAATACCGCAGAGAAATCTGTACATATCGACTCTGCACATCTCCCTTTCCACAGGCTGGTAAGCATAGGCAGCACACCTGTTTTTACTGTCATCAGTGTGCGTCAGCGCTCCCTGGGGAAACACACAGGCCCAGCTTCACTCGGAGGTAGCCAGCAGAGCTAAATCCAGGAACTCAACACATGCAAACAGAAAACAGGCCTGCAGCTCCAGCAGTGCACAGCTGCGGTGGCCCTTCTGTCCACCCATCCCCTGTGGTGGAGCAGCATGGCCATGGCTGAAGCCCAGGCAGCCAGGGCAGGGACACCCAGGACTGGACAGTGCTGGCAGAGGCTTGCAGCCACACAGACTCTGCAAGGTCCCGCAGCTCGAAGAGAGCTGTGACTGTGGGAACAGGGCTGAGAGGTGAGGGGAGACAAAACTATCTCCTGGTCAGCTCACCAGTCCAATCCACACCTACAGCTATTCATGCATGAGCCATTTTTTTCAAAATGGGCTTTGAGTGGCTCACAGGAGAGCTTGGCTGTGCGGCCACAAGGCAGGAACGTGGCACAAGCCTGAGAGATCCTTCTGTGTGAGGCAGCAGGACCCCAGAGACTGATGAAAATTCATGTTTATATGAACTCTTTCTTTGTTACATTAAACTAGCCAGAGAGCTATGCTTATCTTCAAGATCTTTCTTGATCAAAGCAATAGCTATAGCAAGCAAAAATAAAAGCAAATGCTAATGTCAGAGCCTCAACTACAGATGGTATCTCCGTGACAGGGACATTTAAAGAAACCCACAAATTAAAAAAAGGGACTTTACAGAAACGTGCTGAGATCAGAAATTGCTACGGAAATCCGGACCTAATAACGGACAAGGTACATGAGGTTTTCTCCACCCTGTAGTACCTCTGGAGAAGGCACAGTCCAACACTTGCAAGACTCAGGGCCAAGATTTCTGGAGCTCCTGGGACGCCCAGGCCTGTAACAGGGGGCAATAGGAATGGACTCTTGACTTCAGAGCATCCATGGATATTTTCAGCTTTCTCTTGCTAAGAGATGGAAGGAACGTCCAAGATCCTGCAAACACAGTGAGGACTTTGTTGTGCTGGGGGCTCAGGAACAGGGCTGAGGAAAGGGAAACCTGTACTGGTGCCCACTCTGATGCACAAAGACAAACCTGAGAGCCCTCCCTGCAGCACTGCTGTGCCTCAGACACCTCTCTGGTGAGACACACACAGCTGCTCCTTGTCTCACGTTTCCTGCCACAGCCTCTGCTCTTGCTATTTGATGCTGAGGCTACCTGGGACTACTGAGCAGCTGTTGGGGAGAGACCCAGGCAGGTCCACAAAAAAAGCAGAGGCATGGAGTAGATGCTGTGGTGCATTGCCATCTCCCCTTGGTGATGGCCACCACACTTCCAGATGAGATAAACGAGAACAGAAGGACATGGGAGAACACAAGGATCCCAGCTGCCCAGGCTGAGCACACCAACCACATACAGCTCCTCTGACATGGCTCTCCCAGCGTGGCCCACGATGACAAGTGAAAAAGAAGAGCCCATATATGGAAAAACTGGTAGAAATGACACAATTTATATTTAGCTGCATGCAGGGTGCTTTGCATTTGCTTGAAAAAAAACCCCAACAAACCAAGTGTCTTACTATTGCAGAGCTATTCAGACGTATGGGATCAATCCTGTCACTATGTGAACAAAGTTTTGCTGAAGGAGCACATTCCCCTTCCTCCTTGCTTTGTCTTGCCTCATTCTGAGGGGAAAGCAGACTTTGCTGAACCCCAACTTGGAAGATGAACTTGGGAAATTTCACTGACATTGCCATCTTCAAACTAATCTTAGAAGCATTATTTACAAAGGCAAAGAGATTCCACAGGTTAAAATTCTCTGCAGGATTCACTTAACAGTGTCTGAGCATTACATCTGCTATGGTTATGAGAAGGTTAATGCCAGGCTCATTTAATAAAATCTTCCAGTAAGGTGCAGAATGGGGACAAAAGCCACCAGAACAGCTTTACAACCGCAAGATTGCAGGTGGTTGTGACAGGGATTCCCTATCCTGTCACACTATAGCACATGAGTAACCTAACGTGACAGTCAGAAGGCTTGAAAAAGCAGCAAAAAACACACTTTGGTGCCTTTTCCTGAAGCTTTGCTACCAGACACAAGAAACTGCAGCTGCTGATAACCTGCAGCAAATTAAAGCATTCAAGAGCTTTAAAAAGTTTCTTTTAAGCAGCAGAGAATATTCTTTGATTAAAAAAACCCAACCAAAACCCCTGGGTCATTTAACTTTGTATTGCTTACTAGAAGTGCTTAGAAAATGCAGACATTTGGGATAATGGCTGTCTTGACAACAGACTGAAATTCATTGTAAAGGCACCAGAACAGCACTGAAAAAAAAAAAATTAGGAGATCCACAAACTGAAAGAGGCTGAAAAATAGTGTTTTATAGGATCAAAGCTGGAAACGCAGCTTCAGCATGACAACTAGAACTTAAAATGCAGGTTGAAAAGTCCTTGGTCATGACACTCTTTAATGAGATAGCCCTGGCTGGGGCCAAGATGGCAAATAATTCTGGCCTTTTAAGACTAGATTAAATTCCTGCATACCCTGAAACTGTGAAATGAGTAAGATTTTCAGAAAGTGCAAGCATGGAGGCACATATCCCACAAAATAAATGTCCGAGAATGCTCTGAGAGCAACCCCTGGACCCTGGGCAGTGCACAGATCCAGCTGACACTCACCCCTGTTTCTTTCCAGTAGAGCCCTTCTGCATACATATTTCTTTTTATCTCCTTGGAGACTGAAATCTGGGTGTATTTATCAAACATTTGGATCTCAAGGTCTTTCCAGGAATACAAGTCATTAAAAAAAAGGCAACAAATGCTTTTGCAGCCAAGGTTGTGTTCAGAATTTGAATATTCCCGCCACATAACACTCAATTTATTTGGCCTTTACACCTCATGTGCATTAAAGCAACAGGAATACAGGTATAGCATCTGGCCATTTAAGTCTCTGCACAAATCTTTAATGTCTTTAATTCTTTCTTTCTACTTTCCCCGATAATTGAGGGTGGTACAGAGTATACAACTTTTCTCTATTCCTGTTTTTAAGTTGTAGGCTCATACACATCTTGGAGAGTTTTTGTTCAGTCATCTGGTACCTTCCCGCCCTTTCCTGACAAAAACCCCAAAAAATCTCCTAAATACCCTCCCTTTTCTTTACAGAATTGTAATTTGGTTGGGGAGACTTCATAGCCTTTAGCTGCCAAAGCAACTACATGTGTCTCATAAACAATTTTCCCTATTTGTACTTGCCATTATCACATCATTCAAACACTGTATTAATACAGAGTTATTGGTTAAGTCTCCTCTAAATCTGCCTAGGATTTTCAAAAATAAAGTTGACAATCCTGCAAACCCTTGAGGAAATCCAGTCCACATTTACTGTTTTCCTTCCTAGGTGAAGACAAAATTATACCAAGATACTGCACGCACCATTATACTGAAACAAGCTGGGCACAAATCAATTACTGTAAAACATTTTGCATTAGCCAGTATCATGTTTATAGCTGTTGAAGGATCAGGAACTAGAGTCTTGGACAAATCTATAAACTGATCTTCCACCTGAGCTTAATTTAGGTTTTTTTAATCAGCAAGACAGGAATATTACAGGGAGACTCACAAGGCAGAAAATCCTCAATTTTTGGTCTTATACCTTTCCTTGACAACAGGCACTATTTTAAGGAGGGAGGTTTGCATCCCTAAATTTCAAGCTGTAGTTGATTAGCTGACCTTAATAACCCATGGGACACCAGTGAGTGTCTGGGATATTTCTTTCCCCCTTCAGTCACATGGCCATCATGATGTTTTGGTACATTATCTACTGAGAGTCACAATGTGAACACACCAATTCCTTGTGGTAAACACTGCAGCTGTGCCCGAAATTGTGTAAGAAATACCTCCCCACCAAGTTTGCTGGTACTGATTCCAACAGCAGAAAAAGAATGATTATCCGACTGTGGATGTATCTGTGCCATCGTGTCCTGGGTACAAAGGCAGCTTCACCTCCTATTCATACAACATTTACTTTACCCTTAATTGTTGATCCTTCATGGGGGGTTGTTAATGTCACATAAATTGTGCTGGTATCTATCAGACATGCCTTAAGTTTCATCTCCAATTTTTTAATCTATAATTGGTTCACCGAAATCCCCCAAGGGGATTACTTTTGTATCTCCTTCACTGCTGGGGCTTGGGGGTCTGGTCTGATCGTTGTTCACCGCTTTCATTCGGCTCCCGATTGATTTGATTTTTGCTTTGTTGCTCTCATAGTTCCTGTCTCAGGATCACAGGACATTCTCTTTCCAGTATCTTGGTTTTATTGCAGCAATCCTTTGGACTTCTCCAATTTAAATTTCCATTCCCCTTATTTCCATTATTACCCATTTGTCCTGTGAAATTCCTGCCTTGCAGAGCAGCTGCTAACAAGCCAGCCTTTTCTTCCTGCTGTTTTCTCTTCTGCCTTATCCCTTCCATCATACACAAATGTTGCAATAATTAATATCTCCTCTAAGAGCTTCCCATGCCAGCCCAGAGTACATTGGTTAAAATGCTTAATATCTGGGGTAACTTGATCTACAAATAAGGAGACAAGCAAAGACCAATTTTGCAGGGCTTCTGGGTCCATTCCACCACCTAGTGAATGCCTTGTCAGCATCATTTTCTCTTTGTCCCATTAACAATTTCTTAAGTCCTCTTCAACGTAATCTGAAGGCATCTGATCCTGCCTTGGTTTGGCAACAGGAACTGTCTGGCTCAGCCTCTGCCCACGCAGTCCTTACCATCCAGCAGACTGTTCTCTATTTTCCTGCATAATCAACACTTGCTCTTCAGGGGTAAATAGAATTTCCAGTAACCATCAAACATCCGAACAAAAAGGGTCGCATGCACTAAAAATTCCCTCAATCGCGTACTGAACCTTTGATTCCAGACTCCTTCCTGGAGCCTGGGCATTTGCTGCTGCCAAACCACCAAATCAGCCAGACCAAGTGGCACCGTGGCTTCTGCCCCCACTGCTCCAGAAGGAATTACCACCTTCTCCAGGGGGGCTTGCACAGCTGTCGAAGAGAAAGCAGAAGGTGCATAAAAAGGGGAACAGAAGGAGTGATAGAGCAAATGGGAAGCAAAGAAAACAGAGACACATCTACGGCAGCTGCCTAAGCTTGTATGAAGAGCAGTGACTAAGGAGATGCCTTGGTTTTGTTCTCATTCTTTACCTTACCTTGTAAGACTGGCTTGTAAATTGCCATTAGACCCATCGTGTCACCAGTTACCTCAAACATACCAAAAATCAATCTGAGCTGGGAAATGGTCTTCAACAGTAGCATTAAACACTTTATGCAGTCAGTTAAAGCTGCCCACTGATGGCCACTTTTGGTCTCTACTCCAAAATGCAGTCACAGCCACACAGGTATCTTGACACAAATCCACAGTCCTTTTTCTTGACAACCCATGGGTACCCACTAATTTTGTTACAATTACTCCAGATTTCTGATAAAGAAGTACCTGTCACTAAACCTTGTCTCATTTCCAAATTGAGTGCATTATGTGGAATTATAGAAATTCAACTTGCCACCACCTCACCTCTTTCTGGTTGGGTCCCAGCACACTCCCTGTGACAGACGTAGATGAACTCACCTGGCCCACGGATCAGACACTCCCCATGAGATGCCACAGCCAAACAGTGGATGAAGGGGTTCCATCTGGGCTAAAAATGCTGCTGCAAAAGTGATGTGAGATGTTTGTCGACTGAGGAAGAAAGGGACACAGGAACAGAACTACAAAGTGTTTATTTCATGATGGCGATACCCCTCCTTTATCAGAAGGGATCCAGAGGGATTTTTAAGGAGTTTATATACAACTAAAAAGTAATGACTAAGCATGGTCATCTGAGAGCACACAGACACACTTTTGCCCTCTCCCCTCATGCTCAGTATTTTTATTTTACAGCATTTTGAGGCACACAGCTCTGCATTGCCTCTGCCACCCCGTGGTTAATGAAGGCAAAGCTCCAGACCTTCCCCTCTGACTGCCAAACACAAGTTGTTTATTAATCCCTCTCCTTAGAGCAACCTGCCAACAATTCCACCTCATGGTTATTACTGCCTCAAAATTCAACAAGGATATTGTGTTCAGTTTTGAAAATAAAAAGTTAAGAAATATCAAAATAACAGAATCACCCTTCAAATCCTCAAATCCTGGAGGCCTGCAGTAACTGAATTCTGCATGAGAGCAGCCGTCATACACCAGCAAGGAAGGTTTGTGATCAGTACCTGCAGTTTTAAAGCATTTTCACCCAAACATCACTACAACTCCCTCTGCAAAGCATTCCCATAAGAGTCTAACGTGTTTTCCTCAGGTCCTCATTGATCAGTCTGGTGCTGGCAGGAAAATAACCAGTCTGGGGACTCACATGATGGTAGGGACTAACTACAGGATGCTCTGTAAGTAATTATGGGAATCTGAGCTGAATGACATCCTCCATGAGCAAGTATGTTGTTTAAAGCAGAAAGCAAACAAAAATGTCTGTTCACAGCTGAAGCCAAGTTTTTACAGTTACTAGATTTGTCTATTTACTGAAAACTCAGAAAAAGTGTAAACTGAAACCTCAGTCTTTGCCACGTCTCTCAAGCAGAACATCTGAATTTCACTTCGCTTTACCCACTACCTCCATCACTTCCTCGAACTATAAAACACAGCAGGAAAGGAGCCCAAGAGGACACATCTGTTCCCTGGACAGCCCAGCTCACACGTGATGCTCTAGTGTTGCAGTGCTCAGCACTCCAAGGCAGGAATCGCTTCTGTCCACGGGAGAAGCCACCTCACACACCCACCTGAGGGTGCCAGCAGGCTCCCTTTGCTTCCTGCAGATCACATCCTGGTGTTGAAGGGAGATAACATTTATCTCTGTAGAGTGTCTGCCAGTGTCATGTTCCTGTATCCTGCCTGGTCTGAGAAGGACTAGAACAGTCTCAGAACTTTTCACATATTCCTCATGGTACCAAAAGCATGAAGCATTTGTCCAAGCCATTTCTAGGTTTTCTCTTTTTTCCAGACCCCCTGAAAGAAGTGCTTCAGCTTTGTCTCTGTTAGATTCAAGAATGTGGATTCACCAATAAGTTCTGTAATTCCTTTAAATGTTTACACTCCTGAGGGAAGAAAAACGTATCTGCTCATTATTGGGATACATTCCACAGAGAGTGACCACAAGCAGGATTACTCCTTTTATCTCTTGTTAATTGGAAATGTTCTTCCTTTACTGTATTTATTTGAAATACTAGCCTGAAACCAACACAGAGAGATCCACTATGAGTGCTTTAATACCTTACCTTGTAATAAAACAGCTTTTTTTCATTTTAATAGTGTTTCTTCCATTCCATGTGCTTACACAGATTTTCCCCTCTACAACAAGATGTGCAGGAGGGCTGTACAGGAGGCCATATATATATTTGCTTTCTGAAATCTCCTACTGCTTTGGAAGAACTGCCACACAGGCTTCCAAGTTACCTACTGGGAGCCTGCACACAGCCAGAGCTTGCTGTTGAGAAGGCAGTAGGTAACAAATGAGGTCCCTGAACAGTTCCCCCACCATAAGAAGGTCCATTTCCTTGTCAGGCTGAGGAAGCGTTTTACTTGGATTTGATTTAGAAAGAGAGAACCCTACTGGGAGGTCACAAGTCATAGCAAGAGTGTGTTCTGAATCAGCGTCCATCAGATATATTAATGCCTAGGGACACATCTAGAATATTGTCTTTGACACTGTAAAAAACTAAAATAGTAATTTTTAACAGCTTTCCTACAAAACTGGATCCTGACATTTGCAACAGCTGCTGTGTCAGAAGTGGAAACAAACCCTATCCTTTTGTCATAAGTTGAATTTGGCATGTCTGAGTTATACAATTACTGTAGTCTGAATGAAAATAACTCCCATACAAATGATGATTGCTTGCTTCTAAAAATCTAACTGCTTCTGGGCAAAGATTATTTTGTTCTGACTAGCAAGGATTCTGCCCACATTGAAACCACCTGCCATAACACAGTTGAGTCCTTTAGCTGTTTCAAAATAAGAGAGGACATGTCTCAGCCTGAAACCCCTTCTGTAGTTCTCTTCTATCTTCCCATCTCAATTAGAAGTATTTTTTAGGTCCCAAAATCTCCACATTATTCCACTGTGGGTCAGACTTCATGAAGGCTAAGGCAGCTCTTCATAAACCTTGCTGGCCTGGGTTGACCTCAATATCTGTGTTAAGACATATTTCAAAATAAAGATCTAAGTTTTCTAGCGGGCAAAGTCAAGAACTGGATAGAAACCAAGAAAAAAAAAAAAGAAAACCAAGATGTGAAAGAGTCTAAAATTAGCACCCAATAATTAAACAAGGAAGCTCAATAAGAGCTCAGCACATTTAGGAGCTTAAATGGCTGGGTTTAAAAG
The DNA here is from genome assembly GCA_013398115.1 of Falcunculus frontatus. Lineage (NCBI taxonomy): Eukaryota > Metazoa > Chordata > Aves > Passeriformes > Falcunculus > Falcunculus frontatus. The sequence goes on along the minus strand of VZRV01010993.1, from coordinate 2,318,326 downwards.
TCTGACTGTAACATCTTGTTTTCAGTCTTGTAGCAGAAGCGTAAATGCTAATTGCAAGTGTAACAAACCTTAAATCAGGAATATAAAATGCAGGAGTTCTCATTTAGGTTATCACATGAGCTCAAAATGAACTGACATGAACTTTTGCCAGGGGAGGTTCACATTAAAAAAAAAAAAATTACACTGAAAGAGTGGACAGGCACTGGAATACACTGCTCAGGGAGGTGGTGGAGTCGCCATCTCTGGAAGTGTTAGAGGCACTCATGGGAATATGTGGCACTTGGGAATACGGTTTAGGAGTGATTATGGTTGGTGCTGGGTTGAGAGTTGGACTGGATGATCTCAAAGGTCTCTTCCAACCTCAGTGACTTTTTGAAAAACAGAGGCAGCAGCTGCCAACTTCAACAGTTAATCTATACATCATAACCCAAACAAGTGTCTGATCCATCTATCGAGGACACGTCACTGTGAGCTGAGAACACAGCACACGGAAAAAAGGCACCAATAAACAGTCCAACACGATTGTAGACACCGGGCTGAAACTCTGGCAATGATGGGGGGTTGAGAACATCACCTGGGAGATGGGATTTAAAAGTAAGAATTGGGATTCACTTCCAAATCCATCTACTGAAGCATAGGGTCTCTAACTAACCTCTAAAGCCTGGCTTGTCCAAGTGTCACAGATTATGCCCAGAAGCTTTGTACCAGTCTTCCTCCTTAGCAGTTTCATAAAGCTTAAATGAGAAATTTCTTTAAACTCCTCTGAAGATTTTTTTTAATGAAATAAAGCCACAAATGGCATAAACTGACAAATGTTAAAAAGTATTGCTGACAGCTAATGAACCAGCCATTTCTATTCTCTGTAAACACTAAGACAACTCTCAACTCATACTCAATTAATAATATCTAATAAGCCAAGTCTGTCAAATTATATTTGTTTTATTAGCATTATCTTGCTAGAGTTTATTACAGTGCTCCTTCAAACATTAAATCTTTAAGAGGAAGCTGTAAGCTTAATTAATTAATATTCTATTTTTAATTGCTTGCCTTTTTCACATTCCAAGTATACTGACGTAATTCCATTAACCGAGGCCTTTTATTTCCCAGTGGAATTAATTTCAAGCAGAAGCTACTTAACAACAGCAAGTGCAGCATGCTAAAACACTTTGGGAACATAATTTTGTTTCAAACCAACACTCAAATGTTGTTCTGGTCCTGCAGCTAATAAACCCACAGCCCAAACCTCTAAGAACACATCCACACCAAACCAGACATTCCAAACCAGATTAGCATAAAAACCTGCTGCTACTAGGGAATTACTAGGAATTAAATAAATTTCCTTACCTTCAAAAATAACAAGTGCACACAATGCAGCCTGTAATGAATAATATTTAATATTTATAATGATTATCATAAAATATGAATAATAATAATTTTAGAATAGGTAACTCTTCAAAAGTGACCTTTTCTTAGCAATTATTATCTATACACTTCTTCATGGGCTTGTTCATGAGGAAACCTTCAAATCCCATTACCTTAGATCCAAGTATTCTTGCATGCTAATTATTTCCTTACTGAACCTGAGCAGAACATTTTTACATAGAACATCTATTTCATTAAAAAAAAAACACCAACCCTGTAGTTTCATCAGCTGCCAGCAGTGTCAGCTATGAACTTGTGGGTGAGTTTCCCTTTTTTCCCATGCCCCAAGTGTGACAGTGGAGATTCACATCATCAGACAATTTTTCACAGCCAAAAGAAACCCAAAGGTGTAGCTGCAGGTCAGCCAAGGAAGATCAATTGCTAAAGATGGAGTCGCATGTCTGGACTGGCAACTGCTCCTCTGGCCCTCAGCAAAAATACTCCAACACTGCCAAAGCTCCTGTTTGTGTCTTGTGCACGTCTTTGTCATCAAAAGTGTGAGGATGTCTCAGAAAAAACCCTACATTACAGTTACCTGCAGCATCAGAGCTTCCCCCAAGGAAACGACATTTATGTAAAATAGTGTAACCCCGTGCAGAAACCCAAAGCAGTGCCATGCAGCCTCCTCAGCTTCCAGTTTCACCTGTGGATGTGACAAACTATATGAAGCCACAGAGACAGCGCAAAGGACTCCTCGATATGCCAAAGGAGCATATGGGAAGAAGCCAAACTCCTGCAAGTGTCTACAGAAGGTTCCAGTGCCTCTCTGCCAGCTGAGTAGTCACCTCAGAAAGTATATTTATTTCTGGAGTTCGCAGAATCTGACTTCCCAGCCTGACAGGCAGCCTGCAGGAGGAAGTTCCCCTTTGCAATACATGCACTGCACAAAGGCTGTGACTTGAGCAGCAAATTATTGACTGAACTTGCCTTTGCTGCCTCCTGGTCCTGCACAAATCACAGCCTTCAGCCAGGAACAAGGGAAACTGCACCTAGGGCAGGGCTGGCACTCAGAATGAGCACCCAAACAGACAGAACTCCTGGGGAGGAGAACAGGCTGTCTCCCTGCTTGTCAAACAACACCTTGAACCCCAATTCAGCAAGTACAGGGTCAGAGAAGAACAGGCTTCCAAAAGCCTTTAAATGAAACAAATGTCAGCTGCCACGCAGTGACTATCCGAAATAACCACTTGCTGTTGTTTGCAGACACACAGCAGTGAGAAACAAATCTCAAAGGCAGCCATCTGAAAGATCTCATCCTGACTAAAAATACGTGCTGCCACCCAGTCAGCAAGTCAAGCACTTCTCACATGCAAGCTTTACCAGAGCCTCCATAACTTTCATTTCTACCTCCATGGGCTGTGTTTGACCATGGTACAGAGCCTTGTGGGTCTCTTCACTGCCCAATTCCTGCAAACATGGAGACTGTTGTGAAAACCACAGCACTCTATAAACAAACCAGCTATGATTACATATTCATAAGAAAAGGGAGGGGAAAACCACAAACCAGCTCCTTTCAACACAAAAGCATCCAAATTAAATATTAAATATTAAAATAGCAAGAAACAAGCAAAAAAAGCCAGCAAATACAAGAAGTCGAAACCACGTGCAGTCCTGCAGCAACTCAGAGATCTAAATGAAAAGGGAGACTTTATGAAACCAGATAAAAAGCTGGATGTCTGTCAGTGCCATTGGCAGCAAATGTCATTCAGCTTCCAAAGATCTCTGAAGGAGAGGAGCTGCACCAATAATTAACATATTTCGCTGTAACAAGGATGGACAGAGTGCAGCCTCGGAGGGGCCTTCCCCACTTTCGATCCTTGCACAACAATCTCCACAAAGGCTCATTAAATGACCTCCACAAGCAGTGCAGGTCCCCAGAGGCACCAATCCATTCCCCCTCCTGCAGATGTGCTGGTAATGGCACAGCTCCCCTGCCTTCCTGCCACACTGACCTGGGGATGTTCCTCCTCACGTGGATAACAAGGCAGCACGTTTATTAGGCAGCCAGTAAGTGGCTGAGCCTTTGCACAGCCCAAACCAGCAGCAAGACTCGCTGAGTAGCAGTAGTTGGGGTTTTAGCTACAGCTTTATACCAGGCTCAAAGTGGTAAGATGTTGCCTTGCACCACCAGTCTTGCTAAAACCACTGTGCCCTCCCTTATTCTCATGCTCTGAAGAACTGTGTGCCTGTGCAGGTGTGCCTGTACCTGTGCAGATGGTTACAGGCGGCTCTCCTCGAGCTTTTTGTTTTAAGCTTTGTCTTGCTCGTTGGATCCTCAGGCAGTCATTGTAATTAGAGAAAGCTCAGGAGAAAAGCAGCTGAATAACTCCAGCCTCCCTTGACAGGCTTGCTGTGCAAAACCTTCACAGAGCTGTAGCCTCCAGTAGTCTGATAATCATTGTTAATCATTTCTTCTCAGCGCCCACAGACCACTGGAGCCCAGATAATTTGCATATGCCATTACCTTCGGGCAGATAAGGCTGGTGCATGCCACTTCAGGTGCACAGATGCACTTGGAAATTGTCAGCGCATCGGTTCCGACTGAAATGGAGCTGCAGCAGGACCCGAGGCCGCTCTCTTTCACTTTGCATAACGCCATTACCCTGATGAGGCCGGGAAAATAAATATTTGAACAAATAACCACGTTAATTTAGCTCAGTCCCTGGATCAGCCATAACCTAAAATGAAGTAATTCAACAACAGGCTGCCTGAGGAAAAAAGTGGGGAAAGACTGACCCCTTCAGTACAAGAAGGTCTTATTCCCCAGATATCTGAGAGCAAAACACAGCTTTCTTAGCACACCCCGGGACGTTTATGTTATTTTAAAAATTAACAAAGCTGAGTTAAAGAGATTAAAAACAAGTTGCAAATTCTCTCTGGTGAAAAACAAGCTTTCAAATAGAGACAATGAGCACCTTATTCGTGCTTCTCCTTCCAATTCTCCCACAATTGTACACAACATATCCCTTCACCCATTTTTATTGGCTTCCCAATACTGTTAACTGCCTGATGTCCCTCCACTCGCAGGACTACATCAGCTCTACACTGCTACTTCCCAGGAAACTGCTGGGAAAATTAATGCATACTGGTCACTTCCTTTTGCCTAACTTCTGCTGCTCAGCATGATCTTTTTGCATGTCTTCTTCTAAATACCTAATCAATGCTCTCACACAGACTCTGCATCCCCAATGAAACTGATCTAATTCACTTAACACAAACAGAAAAGAGTGAGAGGACTGAGTCACAAATCACCAAGTACAATATTGAAATCTGTCTGGGTATTACAAATACACTGGCAGACAACAGCAAGCTTCATCAACACCAGACTCTAGGGACAATTGCAGGCCATGATCTATGATGTTTGCCTTTTTCTTGAGGGTGTTTCATCCATGTTGATCAAACAAGCCTTTTTTCCTCCCACAGGCAAGCGTCAATTAAGTAAGGGAGACTGCATTATACTTCAAGCAGTCTGAAATGCCTCAGGGAAAAATATGAGGGACAACTACAGCATTTTACTGCAAAACTTACAGGTTTTAAGGGCACTTTACCCTTTATACATTGAGTTCTTCCTCCAGACCTCTAAGATTACATTTTGAGCTTAATTAAAACTAATAAATCAGTAGGTAGTATTGTTTGCAGATACAGAAAGCTCGAGAGTAAGATACTTACTAAAATATCATGTTCAGATAGTTGCAAGTAAAACACTATTAAACCAAACCTGTAAAATTGTGATGTAAATGACAATGTGAGTTACAACATAAGAGAGCACTGCTGCTGCAGCCACATGAATGAAAAGCTGGGGGCACAACTTTGGGCAAAGCAGTCAGGGCACAGGTAAGCTGGATTTGGAAGGGTCTCACAGAGAAGCATCATTCAGCACTTGCCTTTCTTATGAGCAGAACTTCACCTTTAGGTGGATCTTCAGTGTGACTCAGTACAACAGTCCTTTCAATGCCTGACCGTGCTTTCAGTGAAGAATTTCTTCCTAATATCCAACCTGAGCCTCCCCTGATACAACTTGAGGCTTTATAACCAGCAAACTATTTAAACCTTATCTGTCGTCTAAAGATGTAACAAAACTGAGCACCTGTTGAAAGACTTCCCAAGGCAGTTTCCCTGGTTGCTTGTCTGGGGTTTTTCCAGCTTTCAGTCCTCAGCTGATTTTGTAAGTGCATGGCCAAAGCCATAAATCCAGGTAACGGGTAATTAGGCAATCAGGAACTGAGATATGGGAGTCATTCCTGTAACTGACAAGCTTTTCTGGGGGTACAAACACAGCCTCCACTGCCAAGCTTGCACCAGTGTGTTGGCCAGCTGTCCCGGGAGCCTTGGGAGCTTGAGGCGTTGGCTCTGATAAATTCACACAGGTGTGTTCACTTGTTCTTTGTTCTAGTCTTCTCTTTAATTTTTTTTTCCCCAGTTACTCAAAGCTGGGAATGCCTCTGCTGCCCCTGATTGATTCTCCTCCCCTAGCTGTTACACTCCTTTATCTCTACAAGAGCTTTTTTCCTTCAGTTTTACTTAGGGACTCTTAAAAATCACACAATGACAGCTACCCTGTTTTGGTGAGGGAAGGGTCCCTCTCGGGTTCCTCACATTAACCTTCACACATGTCAGCTACAGACTGCTGGTCTACAAGTGTGTACCTAGGAAAACCCCCAGTGATCTCCCCCTGTGTTTTACAGGGGAGATTGAACATCGAATAAAGTAAATCTCCTCAACTACACATCACTTGCCAAAGTGGTGAATCTGGTGCACAAACATAAGTTTGATTTTGCATTTCATATGTAATTGGCCAAACACACAGGTCAATTTCTTCATAAAGGGAGCTCATGTCATCATCTGTAAACAAAACAGGACATTAAAAATAGCAGCTCCACGGATGTGCACACATTTTCATCTTTTTTTTTATTTGGAAAACCTGCAATTTGTCCAGTCTGGGTAAGCTTGAATCAAACCTAGCAAGAAGTTTGTGGCAACCCCTTGCTTGCCCTGACCATGTGTTTGTAATCACTTTGATGGCCATTTCAGTCCCAGTCTGTCACAGGAGTCCTTGAGTGTCCCAACAGAAAGCTCTTCTTTCTGCACCCATTTTTAAGGCTGCTAGTAGATTCAGCTCAATGCCAGAAGCTCAAAGCAGCAGTTATTAATCAAACGCAATATGAATACTTTAAGCTGGAATCCTCACAGGGCTGGCACATATTGTGGTGTGAAGAAAGTGTATCTCTTCAAAACACAGGGAAGGTGCCCTGAACTACTAAAAAATGGAACATGACACAGCGATGCTGCCAAGCTTTCAGCACTCTGCTTGTTCACTTGTTTTTTTCCATGAGCACATGCCCAGGTTAGGGTAGTTGCATTTTAGCATTGATACAGCAACTGTTTGCTTTCCAATTTTTCAATCAATCTGGTGTCACTTTGCTTCCTGCCATTTTTTTCCCCTGAAATGCCATGGAGGGATGGAGATACTCAGAACTCAACTGGGCATGGCCTTCAGCAGCCTGCTCTGGCTGATCCTGCTTCAACAGGGAGTTGGACTAGGTGGTCTCCAGGGCTGCCTTCCAACCTGTGAATCTGTAATTCCCCTATCAGAAACTACTGGGAGAGGGGGAAGCTTTAATATTTCACATCCAAACCAATCTGCTTGGAAAGCACTTCACTTAACTTTCTGCAGGGTTCACAAGCAATCTTTTCTAGGCTACAGAAAACTGCACGTGTTGATGGAGCTGAAACACTTGGAATAGAGCTTCCTGTCAAACAGGCTTGAAGAAGAGTAAGACAGCAAACTGTTCTCCTTGTTTGTTCCTCTTTTAGCAGCTCTTCGGAGTGTTGGTGCTCTCTGCATATAAGTGATTGATGCATCACTCCATGCCAAAAGTTCTTTCAGTGCAGGTGAAAATGGTTGATCGATACCTAAGTTTAAGAAACAATCTTCAGTGGGCAGCCACAATTCTTCAGATGTCTTTCTCAAACTTCCTTCCTTCTATTCAGATGGCAGTTTTGCTCAGTGTAAATGAATTTCTATAAAAGCTGCTGGGTAGGTATGGTGTTCCTTTCAGCACTACAATACCAAGAGAAAGGCAAAGGTTAAGACTAGCTAGAACTTGCTGCAAAATGGAAAAACAGCTCAGTACTTCTCCTTATTCCATCATTCCCACCAGGGTTTTTTCATGGCTTTTCTCCAACACGGGGGTTTGGTCATTTCAACTATTTAAGCATTGTGGACTTTTTAAAGACAAAATACTTTTAACAATAAAAGCATAGAGCCTTTTAAAACTGATATATCGGCCTTGTCAAAACAAAACCAAAAATAAAGGAAAGGTGACTGTCAAATCACTAGCCAGCTGAAGCTCAAAGTAATCAAAGACTGAAATTGCTCTGATGTACTAAAAAATTGGAGCCAAGGTTTGATATGGTGGTGTTTCTGAACTATTACAGATATTTTGAAATGCAAGAAGTTTTTTTATACCATCTGTCTAGATTCAGGCAGTTTTATTTTAATAGTGATCTAGTAAATGCTGGCTTGTCATTTATATCAACCTGGAGACACTTCGTTTCTTTCCCTTTTCCTTGAAATGCAGTCACATTACCCATTTTGTACACTTTATTGCTTTATGCATTTTCAAGACAGCCAAATCTTTTTCTGAAGCTTTCTCCCAAATTACCAACTTTTAATTATTGAACTGTCTGAAGGATGGAGACAGTATGGTATAAAAAGAGTCCTCGCATTTCAAAATACCTTTAACAGTTCAAAAACTACAGAAATAATACACAGAATGTTGAATGCAAGAAACTTCTGGAATCCAACCTCCTGCTCAAAGCAGGACTATCACCAGCACCAGATAAGGTCAGGCAGGGCTTGGTCTGGCCACACTTCAAAAACCTCCAGTGATGGAGATCCAGCAACCAGCCAGCTTCCCCTCTCATTTTGCATACATTTATACTTTGACTGTGAACACGGTGATCTCCAACCCTCCACACTTCTAAGCAAATGTGTATGGTACAAGGACGACGAGGATATAGCCGTGTGCCTGTCAGTTGTAGTGTTTTGTAAATTAATGGGGTTATGTTTTCCCTTTCATTCTATTTCAGTATTCCCATCTTATTTTGTTGACAACTGTTTCTCCATCTGTACACAGCCATCGAGTCTAATGAGCCTGTATCAGTCATCACTTCTCCAACAGAAAAGGTCTTTAATGCAAACTGATATTTTAACCTCAACAAAAAAAAGCCTCAGCATGAAAATGCCGAACCCTGTTCATTTATCTCTTACTGCAATTCCCATACACCAGGGTACTCAAGTGACTAAGGTTGCTGACTAACTCACATCATTTGTGCCCTGCTAACAATAGCTTGAAGTGAAAAGGGAATCTGGAGGCTTTCAGAGTATTTTTCACTTCGTCAGCAGGAAAGATTTTCAGATTCCTGAAAAAACACTCCTTCCTTTGTCATCATGTGGGTCCTCATCTCAAGGCCAACCTGTTTTGTACCACTGCTAAGCACAAACGATGTACTTGCGTGTTTTAGCTCCTAGAAGGGCTGGGTAATTTTCTGTATTATCACCTGGGAGCAAAACCATCACCCATAAAGGCAGTGTATTCATCAGCTGGGATACAGGGGCCAAGGTGAAAAGCAACTTGGTTTTTTACGGCCTCGGGAAACCCATCTGCTGTCTCCTGCCTGTGGCCACAGGGTGGCTTCCTCTGTCTGCAAACCTGCTCACACGGTCCCCGGGTAAGGTGGCACGAAAACCCGAGTGTCACCACGCCTAAGCAAACCCTTTCCTGTGTCACCTCCTGTGCAGGGAGAACTTCTCCAACGTCAGTGTGGGAAGAACTCAAGCGAACGCCCAAGCTCTCACATTTTCCACCGCATTTCATGAAAATACAGAGTCAAATCCCTTCTTCCCTCCAGGTATGAGTTACCTGGAGAAATTAGGAAGAGCGGGCACCACATTGTAAAAACATGCGTACATTTGATTCTGCTGGGGAAATTCCAAATAAGACAAGTGATTCCAAGAGCAGTGACTTCCTATCTCCCCTCCCACCTCGCACAGCATGGTGTCCTCACAAGCAACTCCTGTGTGTCCTGTTTTCTACCACTGATACGTACTATACCCCCCACACCAGCTGTTTTCCTTTCTGCCCTGAAGTTAAGCCTGGCAGGGCGATGTCACAGCTCCTGTGGTTTAAGCCCAGCTGGAAATGAAGCACCACACAACCTCTCACTTAGCCCCCCTCTCTCCTCTTCAGCCCGGTGGAGTGGGGAGGAGAATCAAAAGTAAAACTTTTAGGTTGAGATAAGAAGAGTTTCATCATTGAAAACGAAGTAAAATCTAANGCCCCACTTCCAAGTAACCCCCCAGTTTATATACTGGGCATGAGTTCTGTGGTGTGGAATAGAACTTCAGCCAGTTCTGGTCACCTATCCTGGCTATGCTCCCCCCAAGATTTATTTCGTGCAGCTCGTCACCGGCAGAGCATCACACACGCACACATCAAAAAAATCCTTGGCTTGGGATATAAACACGACTTGGCAGAAACCAAAGCTCCGGCGTGTCATCAGCATTATTTCTCACGCTGAATCCGGGCGGTGTGGGGCTGCGGGGCGAGGTATCCCGGGAATGCGGGGGGGTATCCCGGGGCAGCGGGGGTGTTATGCCGGGGATAGAGAGATTATCCCGGGGCAGCGGGAGGTTATTCCGGGGATGGGTGGTGGTACCCCGGTGCAGAGGAGAAGCCCCCCAGGACCCCCCGGTTCTGTGCCCGTCGCCGCCCCGCCCAGGAAGCGCCCTTTGCCCGCGGAGCAGGATCCGGGAGCGCCGGGCGGGAGCAGCCCTGCAGGTAGGCTGGGCGCTGTCCCCGCCCGCCGGGATCGGGGCCGGGGGCGCCGGGGCCGGGCTTTGAACCCACTGCCATCGCAGAGCCTTTGAGTGCCGACCCTGCGGAGGAAGGAGCCGGCCGGAGGAGAACAGGGGAGGGCCAGCTCGTCCCTTCTGCCGCTGCCATCCCTGCGTGCTTGCGTCCCTTGCATCCCTTGCCGATAACGCAGCTCCCCCGCGTTCCCGTCCGCCGCACAGCAAACGCCTGTCTTTCCCCAGTTCCCACCCAGTGCCCCTGATCGCAGCAGCTCTGCACCCCTGCCCCTGCTCGGGGGGAAATCCTTGTCCCCTCCTGCAAGCCCTCCTGCCTCTGGCAGAGACTTGTCACGGCCCTCCCGTCCTGCCCCCTGTCCCCCCACCCCAGTGTGGGATCAAGTGTGGGATCAAATCTGACAGCGCAGGGAAGGGGGCTCTCACCACACCGATGCTTGCAGCTCCATAATTAACCGCTTTCGGTGATTTAAAAAAAAAAATACATCATCACCTTTTGATTTTACCGCAAGCATTATCTGTCCCAAGAAATAGCTGTGGAGAGGAAGATTTGAACGTGCCCAGCAGGGCCATGGGGAGAGCGCTCGGCTGCCGGTGGCACGTCAGGAGCACGGGAAGCTGAAAGCGTGGAGCTGGGCTCTAGGATGAGTCCCAGAACCTCCACACCTCGCTACAGCCATGGCAGGAATACAGAGCTGAGTGGTCAGAAGAGAAAATGAGTAGCCGAGGTAAAGAGCATCCATTGTAGGATCCAGATGCAAAAATAGGCTATGGCAACACTAAAGCCCCAGGAACAGTAGGGTTTGTTTGCAGAGCCTCCCTGAGGAGGTCCAGATTGGGTACCCTTCATGCCTTGTTTTAGTAAAGCTGTGGACATTACCTACAGGAACCTCACATACACAGATGATCTCCCTGATTTGGTTTTCACATTCAAGCAATAACTCAGTTCACCCAAGGATATGTTTCTGCTAGTAACAGATGAAATCCCCGCGGGAATGTCCCCTCTGTTGATGCAGTTTGTGCCCTCCTTTCACAGAGACATGACTGTGATCCTGGGAAAGGAAGAAGTTCTTTATTCCTCCTGATTGCCCTGATAGTTGTATAGAAGTTATCCATTTCCTGCCATAGCAAATCTGAGCTTAGCAGCAGTGTGTCAGTGGCAACCTGAACTAGGATATTTTTGCAGAGTCAGAAGGGAGCTCTTCCTTCTACCTTGTCTGCCTGCTGAGATGCTCCCCAGTGCAGTGGTTGTCAGGCATTTATCAGATGCTGGTACCACCTCTGAAATGCTGATGGATTTGCTCCTCCAAAGTTCCTGTTTGTTGATGGCTTTCAGAGCAAACCCCTTCTGTTTGGTGAGTTGCCTGGGGGAACTGTCTGTGTGTGGACACGGCTCTGACTGCAGCTCTGGCGCGGGGGCTGCCCATCTGGTGCCCCTTGCAGCATGTAAATAGCTTGGGCTGGCTGAGCTGCCCAACTGTTGCAGCAGAAATTCTCAGGAGCAGCAAAATCCTGAGAGCTGCAGGGCTGCAGGAAGCAACCTCCCTTTATATATCAGCTTGGAAGTGCTGGAAACAATCCATCTGCAGGGGTGGTCCACTTCAGCTTTCAGCAAATACTTGAAGTAGAGACTCAGATTAAGGTGCCTTTTTTTTTTTTTTTTGGTTAAGCTTCCTTTTTGCTCATCTGTTTATGTTTTCCTTCATGATTCTGCAGCTCACAACTGCAGCCTTTCTCTTTTGCTTGCTCACTTTCCTTCTGTCCATCTCTGCCACAGAGAATCAAAGATTTCAAGACTGGTGGTTTTGTAATCCCTGGCATCTGAGGTCCAAAACTGTTCCATTCATGTGAGCTGTCTCCTTGATTCTGACACTATCCAATCCCTTATTCCCATCATTAAATAGCTGGTGGTGGGTGAAGTGATCTGGGCACCCATTAGTTTGCAGTGTTTTGCCCATCCGTCCAGTAAGTCAGTTTCATCTGGAGCTTGAGTGGTTGTGCAGCATCTTTGAAGTGATGAAAACAAGTAACTCTAAAGAATAAAAGGTGGGGGAAAAATATTGTCTTAAATGCTTTAAAAATATTCCCATGAGTGATCTCAGCTTTAGCTGTGGTGCACGTCGCTCCCTGCTCCTAGATTTATCTCCCTGGTATCCCTTTCCTGCTATCTTTGATTCTTACCTTTTAAAATAAAATGGGATCTTTCTTACCATTATATTTCCCCTGTTCTTCTGCTTTTTTTCTGCAGCGACTGCTAATGCCAGCCTTCTTGATGTTAACTGCTGTTGCTTACTGTTTGGCTGGGTTTGGCCTCAAAATAGTAAATACTGACAGAAAAATTCTTGTCTTGGGTGTTGATGGCATTTGTAAGGGCAGTCTGCCCAACAGTTGCATTCATGGTGGTTGTTGGAGCTCAGCAGGGATGCCAGGCTGGGAACTGACAGAACCCAGCTAGAGTAGGCAAGACATCAAATTGGTTTCTTGTTGGGTTTTTCTGCCTCAGCCTGAGATGGAAGAGAAAGAAGAGATGAGATAGCAAATACGAAAATCAGGTTCTGGTTTCTAAAAAGTAATTCTCTATTTAAAATAATTTCAGGAGAGTAATTAGACTTTTGGCTGTCATTATTGAAGAAGTTTTAAGTATGGCTGGATTTTGCTCTTTTCTCACACCTGTATCTATGATTATTGTCAACCAGTTCTGAGCCCAGCACGTCTGGTGCATGTCCTGATGTGTATCACTTAGAAGAGGGGCAGCCTTGAGTCTCCTTTAAGGAAAATATCTGACACCAGATACTTCAGTAGCGCACAAGATGGCTATAAATGTTTGTTGCTCAGTTGACTCCATTCCTTTAAGTAACCACTCTGTTTGTTTCCAGTATTCAGCAGGGGCAGTAGGTTTTAGGACAATAGGATGAGCTCTTGCTGAATATTCAACTAAGATTGCTTTTGTTTACTCCTGCAAGAAGGGTCCCTGATTGCTGAACCTGATGTAACTGCACAGATGGACCAGGGAGAAGAACAAGAATTCAAAGCCTTGGAGGAGACACACATGGGTGAGGAGCAAGTTATGTAAGTTTATAAACACAGAGCAAGTGAAATGCTCTTTGGCCTGCCTCAGTGCTATTTGAGCCACTTTGTTTTATGCAGGTCACATTGAGACTTGCTCTTTCCCCCCTCAGGGAAGGCGGTCTGCTTGTCTTTGTCAGCTTGCAGGTAAGGGTGTGTTGGAAGACGGAATATTAAGAACGTGTGAGGGTTTTTTGGGGATAAAGAGACACCTGTAGCATTGCCCTAGGCTCTGCTGTTCATGGCATGTCTGCTCTGGGTCGTATGATGAGGCTACAGAGCTTCTCCAGCTGGGTTTCCATTTGCTCCCAGTCTTCCGTTTACTGCTTCTCCTGCATGGTGCAAACAAGGCTCCCTAAGGTAACAGCTCGCCTGTTTGCTGTGCCAGTTCCCAGTGGGAATCAGTCATATTTTTTTTCCAGGTGGTGAGCTGGGGCCCCTTCCAGATCACCTTACGAGTGCATATCTGCAGGACGTGTTGACAGTAGGCTCCAGAGGAGGAGAGGAACAGCCTGGGGACAGCCATGGAAGTGAGCGTGGTTGCTCAGAGGCTCAGCAAGGTGGCCGTGGGGAGGAAGAGGAGGTTAAGCCGCCCAGTTCTGACATCAGCCTGGTGAAAAGGCAGGGGAGAAGGGCAGCAGCTTCACGGCGAGCCCCTCGCGTGGAGCGCCCCACCATCTGCTCGGAGTGCGGCAAGGGCTTCAGGCGGAGCATCCACCTGCTCCAGCACCAGCGCATGCACACCGGGGAGCGCCCCTTCCTGTGCGGGGAGTGCGGCAAGGCCTTCAGCCAGAGCTCCCACCTCGTCCAGCACCGGCGCGTCCACACGGGCCAGAAGCCCTACACCTGCGCCGAGTGCGGGAAGAGCTTCAGCCAGAGCTCCAACCTCCTCAAGCACCGGCGCGTCCACACGGGGCTCAAGCCGTACGTGTGCGGCGAGTGCGGGAAGTTCTTCAGCGACAGCTCCACCTGCATCAAGCACCAGCGCATGCACACGGGCGAGCGGCCCTACAAGTGCCCGGCCTGCGGGAAGAGCTTCAGCCAGCACTGCCACCTCCTGCAGCACCAGCGGGCCCACGCCGGCGTCCGGCCCTACGGCTGCGGGCAGTGCGGCAAGCGCTTCGGCCAGAGCTCCGACCTCATGAACCACACGCGCACCCACAGCGGCGAGAAGCCCTACAAGTGCAGCCGGTGCGGCCGCGGCTTCAGCGGCAACTCCAACCTCATCAAGCACACCCGCATCCACACCGGGGAGCAGCCCTACCGCTGCTCCCAGTGCGGGGAGAGCTTTCGCTTCCAGCCCCAGCTGGTGCGGCACCAGAAGCACCACGCGGAGTAGTTGGTGGAGGGGAGAAAGCTCGATGGACCATAGGAAGCTGGCTGGTGCTGGGAAGATGTAAAGCTGCTGCTGGGAAGATGTAAAGCTGCTGCCTGGGCACCTTGTACAGGGCATGAATTTTGGGGGAGAGAGCCCTCAGAACCTGTCCCTTTTTTTTTCCTTTTTTTTTTCTTTTTTTTTTCCTTTTTTTTTTTTTTCCCCCTTTTTTTTGGCTGTATTTATCCAAATCTGTTTGTGAGCACTGCCCAGACACTCAAGCCAAGAGGGAGGCCACTGCTGAATGAATTAAATGAGCTAGAGCACGTTCACTGTGGTGCAGTGGTTATTGTGAGCCTCTCTTTTGGGAATGAAGAAAAGAAAGGTACTTACACGGTGTGGTACCTTCAAGGACAGAGAGAACATAGAGACGTTGCAAGGATCAATGTCTTTTTCTGTTATTTCTGGGGGGGAGGAGTGATTTTTATCCCAGTAAAAAGCAGCTAAAATTTGTACCTGTTTCCTGTACAAGCTGCCTGCATTTTCCCTTACAGTAAGGCCACAGCCTGGAATGATTGATTCCCATAAAATCCACATTTCCCACATGCCAATAGTCTTGGTTTTAGATGGTGTTTGCATCTATTTATTTGAAACCCCTGCAATGCTGTGCTGGGTGCCTCTGTGTACATGTTGTGGGCCCAGCTGATGCTGTTTTGGGGCTATGTCTGTGGAACAGTGTTTTTGCTGGGTTGTATCATTGTTAAGTTGACAATTCTGCAAATCATGCTGCTGTCTGACAGCTTAGCCCTCAGAAGCAGTTAACTAAATTAGCATCCTAATAGGTGTTTCTCTCAGAGTTGTGTTTAGGTGCTTTTGTGGGTGGCACTTTATGAATGTTTTTATAAGGCTTTAAAAAGTATTTAGGATGACTTTTTCAATTGTGGTCTTTTAATTGTCTGATGAACTGAAAATGAGCAGGAAAATGATGAACAGAAAAATGATGGCATTTGAAAAATAAGCTGTGTCAAACTGATTTTATATGAAATGTTAAGCATTTTTTCTTGCATAAAACTTTTGAATTGAAACGCTACGGTTTTGAGTTGTTCATGATTACAAAGCGGTAATTATGATTTCTCAACTGATTCCGAGAATTTCTGAGAATTTTGTGAGTGGTTTTGATAATTTTAATAATGACTTTCTAAGGAACATGAGGGAGGCTGGATTCTGAGAAACCTGAAGGAACTGACCTCTGAAAGAGGTCTTCTTCACTTTGAGGAGGAAAATACTACTCCTGGAAGTCTGTCCTTAATAGGAATTCTAGCTCAGGCAACCACTTGGTATGGGGGAGGAGGAGGGAGCTGGCAGTAATAACAAAGATGTTAATATCTCTAGCATGGAAGAACTCCCTGTAATGAGCGTGGCAGTATATACCGAAATGCCTGTTCCACCCACAAAGACAAACAGGGAAGAAATCACAGTGTGCTTCAGGCAAGAAAACGAAGCCATCAAATCTGTTGTGCTGCAGAATTTTTATTTTCAGCACCGCACACGGGCCTGGTGCAAACAGTGAGCTTTCACACAGGGGTGAGCTCCCGAACGGGGGAGATCACTTAGGGCAAAGACAATGCCCAGCACAGGGTCCTGAGAAAACAAGCAAGCTGTGACCGGAATATGAGTGGAATTACTGGCTGTGTAATGTGGATATATCCATGCCTCCCTTAGCCACCGAGTGCTGCCACAAAGGGCACAGCTTCTTGCTCCATTGGCAGCAGATCTGGTTTAAGTCATTTGGTCTCTACTCCCACCTTCTCCCCGAGAGCCTGAATTAATACAGCTGTGCTGAGTAAGTGTTCACATGGCTGTGCTCTTAAGATCCATTAGATGATCCATGCTGTTTAAATCACAGACTTTGGAGAGTTCATTCCAAACTCCATTAGTCCAATCTAGACCACAGGCTCATGAGGAGCAGGGTATGTACCACTGAGAGGCTTGGAGTCAGAGAACAGACAGGCCGAAAGAAAGGAAATAAATAATGTGGCCAGTATTGCTGTGAGTTCCCAAGAAATACATCATTTGTTTGTTGCTTTTCTTCCTCTTTTTTTGTAATGTTTCTAAGAAGGGCTAGACCTGAAAAAGCCTGACACATTGCCTTTGTTGTTTCTGCATTCCCAGCCCCATCAGAAAAGCATTCATTGCCACCAGAGGATGGAAACTACAATTCATTTTTGTAGTATCTTTTCTGCACATGCTGTTACCAAAATACGTATTTATTCTGAAGGGTAATTCTTCCTCCAAAAAGTGGCTGAAAAGATGTCTCTTGCCTCAGAGCTGGAGTTTCAGCTGATCGTGTACACTTGTGGAATGGACAAAGCAAGGCCAGGGTGGTGATATTTACATGGTTAAAGGTGCTGGGGCACCTTTAGAAGCCAAGCAGTATTAGCCCAGGTGAACTCTTGCTCTAATGCTGTTTCTGTTCATTTTTCAAACTAGACACATGGAGAGCCTGCTGATGGGCGTTGTCTGCACCCAATAAGTCCTCACACAGCCACTGCTGCTGGGCAGCCCCTGTGCTCTCACTCTCCACTCTGGCCATCACAAGCCAGGGCACTTTGTGCTCTCTCTGTTCATTCACTACAAACCTGTTAGTTCAGAGCCCACAGCATCCAATTCAGCTTCATTGCATGGTTAATTCCGGTTCCCTTAGCTGGGAGCCAGGGGAGTGGGAGAACTACAAACATCTGAGGACATTTTCTGTCCCACACTTTTCATATTCTCTCTTAGTCATTCATTGAGGTACAGAAGAACGGGCAGCAGGCTGTGTGGGGATCAGCCTCTTTCTAGAAATGGCAAACAGAACTGCTGTGAGGACTTGCCTGTATCCCTGCTGCATGACTTCTCAGAGAGCTGGCTGTCATGTTCTAAAAATGCCAGGTTGCCACCTAACTGTGGCTTGGGCCACGTGTTGGTTTTGGTGCACCTTGTGCCCTGGTCTTCTAGACTTGCTCTTGCTGCAAGTGGCCCCACGGACGGCCTTTTTCAGATGGCGGTGAGAGTGACTGAATATGGGCTGTGGCAAACAATTTTACTCCAGAATATAGTATATATATATAGAATATAGTACATTGATACCTTATGCAGAGCAGATGGGCAGGGACAGCACCCAGGTTCACTCCCTGGGGCTGTATTACACATGGGAGTAGACAACAAAAGGGTCCTAATCAGCTAAGATGTAAGATGATCGATGTTCACCCAGCATTTTTGTGTTGCCACTTGATGTGCTGAAGCACACCAGCGTGTTACCCTGCACTTTGCTTGAATTTAAGTGTTAATCTGCAGGCAGCTGTTTTCCTTTTCCAGGCTCTCCCTATCAGTGTTCTTCATTCACCTAAAGTGTTTGTCCAGTGTTTTGACCATGATTTTTTTGGGTTTCCCATTAATCTGAACAAGTTTAATCATGAAATCAAATGTAATTGAGATGCTCAAACAGGAAAGCTTAGCTGCAAGGGCAGCTTCTTAATTGATTTGTTTGCAAGTAAGGTTGAGCTTTTCACAGAAGTGTGTGGATCTCAGATCTCCCCAGCAACACTTGGGATGCTGTCCACACTCTGCCTTTCAAAGATCTTTGAAGTAGTACAAAACTAGGCTTCTGCTCTTCAAACACTTTTTGAAATGTGTTCTCTGCATGCTGCACATGCTTGAGTGTTGAACTTTCAGACTTAAAATTCTCTTGAAATCCTCTAAAACCCCTTGTTGTTGGGAGTTCTGTAGCTCCAGGCTCATTGATATGATGAGGGACGTTGGAACACTTAGGAATTGTTTCATCTACAATGCAGCATCTTATCTTAATTAAGAAGTGTCTCTCATCAGGATGACAAGCTGTCCATGGAGACCTCTTGATTACAGAGCTCTGCTACAGTAACTTTCCTTTTACAGCTATTCACAAGAACCAGTCTAGGCTGCATTTTACTGAAAATGGGGAGTGAAATTTTCCATTCAGGCATCATACTGGCCTGAACAGAAGGCAAACTCAGATCTCTCTTCTGAGGAGCAGAGACAAAAATTTATATATATAAATATATATTTCTATTTAAAGAAAAAAAAATATCAAAAAAACCCACAAACCCCAAACCCATTTCATCATTTCACTTCCCCAGTTCTAATTAAAACATACCTTGGGCTCAGAGGCTGATACCCACACAAGTTCTGCCACTCTGTCCATTGGGTGAAGGCCTTTTTGTGCATGGGACCAAGTGCTCCCCAACCCTTGGCAGCTCAGCTCCACAAAGGTGCAGGTTCCAAATCGCATCAGTTGGTTCTGGCTGCCAAAATTGCACATTGCAGTCTCTGTAAATTGGCTGCACTGGGCTGTGTATGCACTGTGGTTTTACCAGTTTGAGTAGTTTTACTTTCTCAGAAATCCTGAGCACTTGACTGTGCTGAAAGCTTCAGCTCAAGAAGCTGGGACTCCAAGTCATAAAGAAAAATGTTCCAAGTACCAAGTCCACACATAACTTCTGTGTGCACTCAGTAATTGTGGCCAAGTTCATGCACGGAGATTCGTAGGACCTGCATTTTAGACAGGTATTGCTCAAACTTTAACTGTGTAGGCCTGCTCTTCAAAGTCTAGGATTGCAAAAAACCTGAAAGAGAAATCCAGGAGGAGTTTACATAGCTAAGATAGCCTTCATTTTAGTGACCTCACCCTTCTTGCAGAATCAGTGATGCAAAGATGATATCTTTACACTTTTTACGCACTTTACACAAGGTAAAGCTTTTAGCTTTTTGTGCCACTGTTTTACCTGATCTCTACCCTACTGGATGTTAAAAGTCCTTGCCAAAACTTGTAATTCCAAGGTGAGCAGGCCTGAGGCCTATAGAAACACACATTCTGGTTTTGCCAGGAAGCAGAGAACTTTGAGAAACTAAATTAATTAATCACTTAGCAGGCTCTTGAGTGTAAAATGCAAGCAGTTGGAGCTCTGCCTCTCACTACCCTGGAGTACCTATTCAGAGACAAGTGCACTGAGTGATCTGTTGCTCAAAGGGAAGATCTGATAACTGGGACATGAAAATCACTCCCACCTGCTCTGGAGAGTTCTGCTTACAACTTGACATGTAAGCAGAAAGGATTTCTGTCACACAGCAAGGACTAAATGAAAACACTACCCCTGCTGTAATAAGGGGTCCTGTGCAATTTTAGGCAATTTTTTTCAGACTCCTTTCTCTAATTGAGAAATGGCCCTGGATCACAAACCTGTACCTACGGCCAAGTGCTCGTGGATAGCTGTGGCTGGGCCTGGAAGAGCCTTACCTATGCAAGGTGTAACCAGGAATTAGAGTGGGAGCTGCAGGGCACCTCTGGCTGTCTGGCACAAGCACTTCCCCACCCAGAAGTGACGTCCTGCAGAGCTCTGAGCTGGGTGACCTCTCAGTGTTTCTGTTGTCAGGTCTTCTTGCCCTCAAGTCATCAAGGTATGGATGGGCACCTTTCCTGCTCCATGTTGGTTTGGAGACTTCTGCAGAGGAGGAGCATTGAGGGATGGAGGAGTGATGAAGAAGCCCAAAGAAACACTGAGCACGTTCACAGGTGGTAAAATAGAGGATGAGTGACCATTTTCAGAGTCAAGGGATGCTGTGCCTTGTGCAGGGAAACACAGAGCAGAGCTGGGAGCTGCTTCTCCTGCACCTGACTGCTGATAACACCTATCAGACACAACTTAAATGTGTAAATGCTGTTCAGGTTACACCTACAGTGTGAGTCTTAATCCATTATTTACAACATGGAGACAGAATCTGAATGAAGTTGCTTGTTTACGACGCAAAAACCATCAGTCCAGAGTACTGCAGACTTTAGGACAAAGAGGCCAAAAGAAAAGAACATGTCTATACTAAAAAGATGAAAGTTTTCTGAATAAAATAGAAAAAAGGTTTTACATCTCCTAGACCAGGGGAGAGTTTATCCTTTCTCTGAAGGAGTGTGGCTCCATAGGGTATCTGCATGGATTTTTTAGTATGAAAATGCTGGGCAGAATATTTTTGTATGTTATCCTGTGAATGGTATGAGATTTATGAAGGGTCTGCTGCTCCAATGGAAAATGCTTGGTTTATTGGCCATTAATCAAAAAAATGGGTAGAAAACTACTCATGTAAACTGCTCATATCTTAGCAAAAATTGGGCAAATTATTTGCCTGCAGGATAATAAAAAGGCAGATTGGTGGTAGCTTTTCCTGCTTTTATTCTCCATGGTGACAACTCAAAAGCAACGACTTCGACACTCTACGCATGGCAAATGTATAATGCTCCGTAATTGGGGAGGTGGATGTGTCCCAAAAAGCTATAAAAGTGTTACATTTTCATTACAGAGTATTGTTACGCCCTTCTCCCCCTCATATTGAAAAAGTTCATTACAGGGGAGGACAATCCAAGTGAAATAACAGCAGCAAAGAAAGCCACTCACTCACTGTGTAATGGCTGGGAAATGGCTGTGGTAGGCAGCAACAGAGGCAGGAAGAAAGCCCAGCTCATCTGTAAACAGCAAGAGGATTGTACCCCTGGGCCAGGGCTCAAGTTTCCCTGGACTGAATTTTGCTTTAAAGCCAAGCCCGTCGACTTCTAGTTCACACTTCTAACTCACAATGTAAGTAATAGCACCTTGGAACTCCGTTTGCTTTCTGACTCATTAAATGCTGCTTCACTCTGCCACTGCTCTCGCCAAGGACAATGAAACCTGAATGCATTTGCTCCTGCTGTTTGCACTCCACAGCTCTGACTGCAGCTGCCCTGGGGTTGAAAACAATACCGACTCGTTTTGAAATTATGTTCAGCTTTAATTTTTAAAATGTTTCCAGTAACACCCCTGCTTGGGCTTGAGAGAATATCTGGAGGGCTTGGGGTTTTGTTGTGGGCTTTCTGCGATTTTTGCTTTTATAGGGGGTAAAAATGCCTTTTTACAAAATGCCACTCATTCTACATCCAAACTGACTGGAACCCCTCGGCACAACACTGAAGGTTGACTGGAAGTAGCCAAAGGAAAGCAGAGGGGTCAGAGAGGCATTACAAGCGTGACAAAAAATGACAGACAAAAAGGAGAGGAGGTGGTGGCCTCCCCTGGCAAAGGCCCCTGTGCAGGCAGGGGTGAATGTCAAAAGAATTATAAAGGTCACAAGAGAATTCATAAGGGAATCATGGCAGGTTCCTTCCTTCAGTATTAGCTAACTTCATGCTTTAGATTTTTGCTATTTCTAATGCTGGTAAATCCAGCTGGCATTTTTGAGATCCCATCAAAATGAAAGCTGTTCCTTCACATTATGCAATGGATACCTTTTCTGATCTTCCAGGTAAAGGGAAAGGGACTTCAGGAGCCCCAGGTGACTATGAGGGTGGTTTCAACATCACAGCTGTGTAGAAAGCACATACAGCCAGTAGAGCCTGATGGAGACGCTGCACCACAGAGATTTCCGGAATTATAGGGGCAAATTTGCAGCACCTGGCAGATGCCAAAGGCATCTTTGCTCCTGGATTCTACTTTGTTCCAGTAAAAAAATGGGCTAAAGCCCCTTTAGCTTTAATTTCCACATGTCCCAAACCCTGCACTTAGTGACAGAGAATGGATCATCACCCACATCTTGTGTGAAAGCTACCTGGAGAAAAAGACAGCTCCATGCAGTTTCTCAACCATCTCCACATCATAAAAATTTTTCAGAACAGCCCAGGCATGATAAACACCGTGGTGCTGCATTTATGTACCTGGAACAGTTTGTGGCAAGGTTTGACTCCTGAAATATTTTGTGATTGCTCCTTCTCAGGGATCTATCCCAGGGGCTGTCCTTAATCTCTCTGAGATGCAGCTCTGGGGCGCACTGCTGATGGCCACCCCTGACCCAACTCCAGTAACAAAGGTGGGGATGTTACAGCTCCAGCCCCCCTGTGCCATAGGCCAGCATAAAGACCTGAGTAATTCAGTCTGCCTGTTTCAGCTTATAAATGTTGGGAGTGTCTCAAAAATGTTAAGTATTCAAAGTGCTAATTTTGTTAATTTTCCATTTCAGTGGAAATGGAGTGTTCTGAGGATATTCACACTGAAGCCACCCACTGGAACTTTTACAATGTACTTTAAAGGAATAATAGGATTGATGAGAAGTCATTACCATTGCTATTTATTTTCCTATTCCATTGTGTCAAAACCGGTTTTTTTTCAGTAGCCAAGATAACTTTTTTTTGACAGCATAGCCAAATCTACTGCTAATGCTCTATCCTGCTTTTGCTCTAGGGCTCTTTTAAATTTTTACAGGATTCTCTCATCACCTGTTTTCTTAGCAAGTTACCATTGTGATGCTGTGATTTTAAGACCACAAAACCCTCCATGTCCTTGACATGACCCAGACATCCATATCCAGTAAGAAAAGGATTTTAATTTTATGCCAGCAATAAAAATTGATCACCGGAAAACTTATAATTTGAGACCACATAATAGCCAGGCTCATTATTTCCCAGTGCCAGCATTCTGCAGGTGTTCTGAAAGATGGCACAGACACAAACCATTACTCCTCTCCTGAAACACGAGGCTCCTCTCGAGCTGTCTGTCATTCTCTGGCCCCCTGCTCCCCTGCTGCAGGAGTCACAGGTCATTAGGGCTGTGTAGCTGTGCAGGTACTCTACATCACCCCTCACTCCTTGATTTGGTCCATTTGCTGCTGCTGCTGCAGACATTTCTAATGGGAAAAATAAAGAGGGCCTGAGGACAGACATGATCAGTAACCGAAAATTCCCGCAGATTTGTACAGGGAGATACAAAATCTAAAATTTTAGAGCAAGGTTGCTGCTGCCCAGATCCAACTTCAGGGAATTAAGAACTCTTTTTTTTTATTCTGCAGCTGAAACTTTTATCACCTGGTAAAACTTGTAGAATCACTAGTCATAAAATCTTCAATACTTTCCCAGGTACTTGGATTCAAGAGATGTTTCCAAGTTCTCACAAACAGTTGTTTCTACAATTAAAACAGTTTTCTTAAAAGAACTACCTTGCAACTACTTATTTATAAGCCAGATACACAAATGGCAACTTCTTACAGTGTACAGATGCCCTAAAGTACCAGCACTGAACAAACAAAACTGACTCAAATAAATGAAGACTTGTATTTTTAATACACACAACTCATTCCTGAGGGCTTGATCAAATAAACTACAGTGACTGAGATAAGGGACAGAACATAACTGATATGAGGAGATTGTAATGCTCAGGCTTTCAGTATGATTTAAAAGATAGAGGTATTCAAAGACTGTAAAATCACTGGTTTGGCCCCTTTCTGGCATAGTCAGATGCACTTTCAAATTTCTATGTCAACTGTTTCCTGGGTCTGCTGGATGTCTGACGGAAATGATAGCAGGCTAAGCTCCCTTGAAATTCATGGCACAGGGGTTGCCAAGGTTTTCAGACTAACAAAACATCAACTTGCTAGAATCCTCATATGTCAGGGATGAAATGTTTGATTTAAAACAGCATGTAGTATAGCTCCATAGATTTCTCAAGGCCTCAGAGTCCTCAGATGGCAGCCACCTGCCCACCTCTTGCTAACTGTGCGTGATTTTCCTAAGAACACACATTATTGATAAGAAAAGATGAAAATACTTAAAATGTTAGTCTCTCCAGCCATAATACAGGTAGATGGTAAAGGCAGTTGCTAAGTTGTTCTCCCTGTCCGAAAAGTCGTGGCATTCAGGCAGTCAAGTCCCCATAGACTGGTAAAAGGGGAACATCCCACCTGTTTTAAAGAGGGATAAAACAACAGGACCCTGGGAACTCTTGACCAATCAGCCTCACCTCTGTGCCCTGAAAGATTCTCCTGGAAGTCATCTCAAGGCATACGGATGGGACAGAAGTGATTAAATACAGCTGACATGGCTTCACCAAGGACAAATGATGCCTGCTGACTTGGAGACCTTCTACGAGAGTGATGACATTGGTAGACAAGGAAAATCCATCTGATGTCATCTGCCTTGACTTCTGTAAGGTCTTTGACACAGTCCCACACAACATTGTCGTTTCTAAACTGGAGAGAGATGGGTTTGATGGATGGACTTGATGGACAAGGAACTGGCTGGATGGCCACATCCAGAGCGTCAGTCCATGGCTCAGTGTCCAAATGGACACCAGAAACAAGTGGTGTCCCTCAAGGGCCTGCACCAAGACTGACACTGTTCATTAATGACACAGTGACTTCATTAATGACACAGTGACGTCATTAATGACACAGTGGGACTGAGTGCCCCTCTCAGCAGCCTGTGAGTGACACCAAGCTGAGTGATGCCATGGAGTCACTGGAGGCAAGGGATGCCATCCAGGGTGACCCTGGGACAGGCTTGAGGAGTGTGCCTCATGAAGTTCAACACGGCCAAGTGTGAGGTGCTACATCTGAGTCAGGGCAACCCCTGGTATTGATACAGACTGAGGGAAGAATGGACTGGGAGCCCTGAGAAGGACTTGGGGAACTAGATGATCTTTAGGGTCCCTTCCAAACCATTCAACAATTCTCTGATTTTATAGTGGTGAAGATTGGACACAAGCCAGCCATGTGCTCTGAAAACCCAGAAAGCCAGCCTTATCCTGGGCTGCATCAGGTGAGTGACCAGAAGGTCAAGGAGTGGAATGTCCCTCTCCTCCATTCTCTTGAGACCCCACTCAGAGTACTGTGTTCAAATCTGGGGCCACCAGAACAAAGACATGGACCTGTTAGAGCACGTCCAGAGGAGGGAGACAAAAATGGTCAGAGGGGCTGGAACACCTCTTCTATGAAGACAGGTTGAGAGAGTTGGAGCTGTTCAGCCTGGAGAAGAGAAGGCTCTGTGGAGACCTTAGAGCAGCCTCTCAGTGCCTAAAGGAACCTACAAGACAGATGGAGAGGGACTTTTTAACCAGGGCATTGATTTTCAACTAAAAGAGGGCCATTTTAGATTAGATACGAGGAAGAACTTCTTTACTGTGAGGGTGGTGAGACACTGGAACAGGCTGCCCAGAGAAGCTGCAGATGTCCCATCCCTGAAAGTGTTCAAGATCTGGTTGGACAGGGCTCTGAGCAACTTCGTATGTGGAAGATGTCCCTTCCCATGGCAGAGGGTTGGAACTAGATGATCTTTAAAGGCTACCTCCTGCACAAACAATTCTGCAATTGCACAATTGTATGCTCCTGCTGGCTAATCTCTCTCTGGCCAGGAAGACCCAGGACTGGGATTTCCAAAACTACACTCATCACTAGAGGAGTGTGAAAGAAGAAAGTCATCCTTTTATCAATTCACCTTCTCACATAAAAACTGTCACGAAATCTATGGAGATTATTTTTGCTCTCCCCTGACCATTCCTGGTGGGTGAACTATCTGGCAAAGGAGTAGTACAGAAATTAATCTATCGTTTTTATGGAGAACTACAGTGATATTAATACACCCTGTGTTCCAAACAGTACTGCCAGTATGAACATCTGAGGCCAGACAGCTTCCCAAATTCCCAGAGGAACAACAAAGATGTCATTTCAGAGGCTGATAATGTCCATAACACAACAGGGCATTAAGTTGTTTCTAGGTGTAATAGGGATCAAGATACTGGACCTTAAAATGTTCCCATCATCTTCCCTCACATGATGATTTTAGCAGCTAAATAAATGACTGCATAATACCCTATGAAAACCAGAATGTCAGGCTTCCAAATGGTCTGAAGCACTCACTTCTAAATAAAGCTATTCCTGAGACAATAGCCACTAAAACCACATCCCAACCAAAGTGAATGGAATGGTTTTAAGTGAAAAGGGTGACTTTCAAAGCTTGTATCCATCCACCGTGCTAATTCTTTTCCCACTGCTGTTACTGCTCTTTTCAGTGCCTGGAAACAATTCCCAGAAAGGAGTGATACCAGTGGCACAGAATGAAGGTCTGCAGCTGCCCTCTCTCACTGAGACTGTCCCCTTTTTGCTTCCTTGAAACAAAAAGGCCACTCACTAGAGTGGCAGAGGTGTCTGGTGGTGCTGGAAGCAGAGCACTAGGAAGGCTAGAGCACCGCTTTGAAACAGTGGAGTAGGTACTCCAGCTTGAAGCTCTAAAGGGTCACAGTTCAGCTGCAAGGAAATGCAACTGCATCAAAACAAAACACAGTTGGGGGCAGGGGGAAAACAAATCATGCTCTCATCACAATAAAAGCTACTTTGACCCACTTTTAAAACAATACATCAATCTCACCTGCAACTCTCATCACACAACGAACAGAACTAAATATATTGAACAAACCAGCTCATAATTGTCTCTTTCCCCATTCAGCCCTTATCAAGGTAACATCAGTCATTTTCTTACAGTGTCTGAAAGGATGTAGGTTTTCTTTCATGATTTAGGGCTTGATCAGCTGGAGGCAGTCTGCAGCTGTAAGAACAAGGCCTCCTCCCAGCACGGGGGTGATACAGAAAAGGCTTTAAGTATGGAGACAATTTTGATCCAAACAGAGAACTGAGGAGACAGAGAGAGCAAGAGGTACACAGGCCTCCCTCTGCCCATGAGACAGGGCAAGAGGCACAAAGGCAGTCTCACTTGTAGGTCAGAACTGCAGGGAGGGCTGCAGGGGCAGTAAGGACATGGCTGCCGTCCAGTGCAGAATGGAGGGCACTGGAAAACAGGGTGCCAAAGAGAGCCCCGGCCTCATTTTCCTGGCAGACTCCCAGAGCCTCTGAGATCAAGTGCTGTCCATGGCAGTCTGTCTCTTACAAAAGTCTCAGCTCCCCTGGATGAAACAAACAATTGAAACAGTCCATGGCTGATGGCTGCAGAGGTTCACAGAGGCTTGTCTTGCTTGTTGCTCTGCATCTTCTCCACTGCAGTCACCTCATGATATCCAGCCCATCAACATGACAGGTCCACAACAACTTCAAACCACAAGGGACATCCTTGTTGGGAAATCATTCTGAGAGGAAAGAGAGAAGATTAAATGTCAACAGGAAAGTGCTCATTGGAACAGACAAAGGGACAGACAAAGCTTTGACAGAGACAACTAAACAGCAACAGCTTTGTCCACTCACAATCCAATCCTCTCTCCCACAGCCAAGCTACTCTAATGGTAAGGTCTCCCTCATGGTGCAGACTTCCCCAGCTGGGGTAGATGGGGAAGATCCCCTTCCCCAGCAACCATGAACTCATCAGTCCTCACTAGCTTGGACTGTGGCAGGTTGTTTTGCATTTGCTGGTATCCTGGGTGAGGAATGCCTTTGGCATGAATAGCTCCCACGGAAGCCCATGGGCCCACGCAGCCACAGGAGTCTGTGATCTCAGACATTCCAGAAAGATGTCTCTTACACCATCCCTTGCTACCAACCCAGGAGAACAAGAGCCTCTCAACCCTTCCTTAACAAGGATCAAGGCCAAAGCAAAGAACTCTAATTTCTGTAAGGCCTGGGTAACTTCCCTACCATGATGCTCCTGAACTCTAGATAAACTCCCACCACCTTGGATTTACCAGGCCACATATGCCAAAGACATCCCTTACCTCCCCAGTCCCAGGCACATCTGGCTTTCCCCTCCATCACGGACTCCTGTGTAGGAGCTATCACCCTTTCTGGCTTCCTACCCCCACAGTTCCTTCCCTCCTTCCCACAGCGAGTGACACCCAGACTCCAGGTGTTACCCTCCTGGAAAAACCCCCTTGCCCATCAACTCTGGTTAGTAACCCCTGCCTGGTGGCTCTCCGCTCAGCCTATTTGGACCAGGACCACCAGACATGGCCTCACTGTTTTCTTGGGGTCCTTTTTCCTCTTCTTGTCAGAGGCATTGAGGTAGGCCTGTTCCCTGGCCCTGTAGGAAGGGCCTCGGCTCAGCTCCCTCTCGCTGTAGGGGGGCAGGCTGTCCTCCTCCTCCTCCTCGTCCTGCTCGGGGGACGATGACTGCGGCGGCGGCGGCTGCGACTTCTCAGCTTTGTAGGTGGAGGGTGGTGACCAGGCATAGTACGTGCTCCCTCCTCTCTGGCTGGGCTGCGAGCTCAGCTTCGAGGGGGTTGCACAGTGGTCACCGCTCTCGTCATAGCTCCGGGATTTCCTCTCCAAGACGCTGCTGAGGTAGGAATGATCGTATTTCTGGCTGCCTCCAGGCGTCCGGCTCACCAGCCTGGGAAGATGCTTCTCCTCATGGGCCCGTCTCCGGGGCGGGCTGTAGGACCAGCCCCGATCCGAGTCCGTCAGCGGCTCCCGATTGCCCCTGCAGCGCTTGGTGTAGTATTCCTCCATGGAGCTGTCCTGGTGGGGCAGCCCCCCGCCGCGCCCGCCGTGCGACTCGGAGCGCTCGAAGCGCCGCAAGTCCTGGCTGTCCGCCCGCCGCGGCCGCTGGCTGTAGGACTCGGCAAAGGCCGCCAGCTCGTCCATGGACACGGCCGGCACGCCCACGGAGAAACTCTTACGGGACAGCATCTCCGACTTGGATCTCTGCTGGCTGGGAGAGGGAGGAGGTAGAGTTAGAGGGCAGGATCCAGCTGCACTCATCCCCTCGGCTGCCTGCACAGACAATGGAGGGAAATAGGCCCTCCTGGGGGCATGAATCATCTGAACCGTTTTCATCATCTTCCATGAGAAGAGATCTATCACATCACTGAAACCCCGGGTTCTCTCTGCTGACTGTAAAGGCAGCTTAGTGCAGACAGCTCAGGTTCTGCATGTCTAGTGTTACCTGAGGTTATCCCCAGGGTGCACCTGCCCTGTCCTCCAATATGCAGGGCTGGACCTGCTTCTCCTTCATCCTAGAGCTTGTAGGTGTATATCCTGCTGGAAAAACCCAAGAACCCAGCTACAGAAGCTCACAGCAGGGCAGTTTTGAGGCAGGTTTAAAGACAGTGAGCTGGTACAATAGCCCAGCACTGAAGGAAGGAAACCCCTGCCACTGCTTTTGGGATACTGGGCTGCTTGTACGTGAGGGAAGGTTGTGCTATCTCTCTTCTAGGCACCAGAGTGCGAGTTCTTTGGGCCTGGAGCACAGTCCTTTAGGCCTGGTGCACCAAAGCACCGGGCTGTGACTCCTAATAAAGCACACCAGCACTGGGAAGTGCTAGAGGCATCAGGTACAAATCTCAAGAGAGATTTGCACCTTCCCAATTTGGGAAGGGTGGCTTGGTTTTCTCTTGATCTCACTTTTACGTCCCACTGGGACTGGGGCTGTACCTAACTTTACCCAGCTGGGTAGGCTTCAGCAGGCTTGTGGCAATCAGCTTCATTCTGACCTCATCTAATGACATGTCCAGATTTCCTATTTCTCTCTAGCCCCTCTCTCCTGC
This sequence comes from Falcunculus frontatus, assembly GCA_013398115.1. Lineage (NCBI taxonomy): Eukaryota > Metazoa > Chordata > Aves > Passeriformes > Falcunculus > Falcunculus frontatus. The sequence continues at coordinate 2,288,367 of VZRV01010993.1, read as the reverse complement.
TAAGCAGAACAAGAGCAGCAGGAAATAGGGGAGAGCTACCAGTCCATCTGTGCCTTCTGCTTTCTCTACCACTTTGCCAGATAGAGCTGCCCCCCAAGGTGGTGTCCCTCACCTGTGCCAGTAGCTGTCCCGCTCATCCCTGTAATCAGACACAGCCTGTGATCTGGAGGTGCTGCCCCCACCCACGACTCCTGCCCAGTACTCGGCGTCGCCGTCCATGTCCCCCGCGGGGGGCAGAGGTTTCCTCCGCGCCTGCCGGTAGGGCTGGCGGAAATTCAGGTCCTCCTCGTGCAGCGAGCTCAGCTCAGACACCGTGTTGTTATCTGCAGGGGAGGAGGCAGGAAAGAAACGAGATGGGCATCACCTGATGGCAGCCAGGTGGGGATTCTGAGGGTATCGCAAATGGAATGAGATGCCTGTGTTCCAGATAACTGAGTTCAGCCTTCAGGAACAGCTTCCCCTCACATGTGAGCTCCCTGCCCTTGCGAGGTGACCACCGAGCTTGGTGGGACACCACTACAGCACAGAAGTTGTGCCACCTCCTCTTTTCCTGGTGTGAGACAGGCTGGCTCTGGATTTGGCCTGACTTGCCCAGCTAAAACAAAAGCAACCCCCTCAAAAAAAGATTAAGAAAAAAAGTAAAAGTCTGAATCACTGTCAGTCTCTACCCCATCAAGCACACTGACATCTGTAGGCCTGACATATCAATCTGCAGAGGTCTTTTTATAGTAAATCTTGTGGGTGGAGAAGACAGTGTGCTCAGCAATGACTGTTTTAGAAGTATATATAATTTGTTCGTTATGCCTAATCTGTACAGAGCTTTGATGTAGTGTCATTCCTTAAAGCCCTTCCCTCCAATGATTTTCAGGATCCCACATGTCCGTTTTAAGCGAGCCTCTAGCAGTGCCTAACATGGGTTAGCTCCGTGTGCTGCCCAGAGGAACTGAGCCCCCAGCCTGCCACTGTCCTCTGCACACAGCAGCCACAGGACAAGGAGCAGCACCCTCCCCACACACCTTGTCCCACTCTGCACCTCTGCCTCCTAATGTGGAAAGATCCTCACGTGGGTTTGTATTCTGACACACATTAAGTGCAGCCTCAGCCTTTATTTAAGGAAATAAAGCTTACAAGAGGCTATGGGAAGACACAGAAGCTCAGTTCTGAATTTGCACTACATCCCTGTTCACCACCCTGCTCCTCCTGCAGGGCAACAGCCACTCCAGACAAATTTCCTGCTTCCTTCAAGCCACACTGTGGTCACTGCAGCCCACAAAACACGCTTTCAATGAAATCATCCCTCTCCTATTTTGCCAGGCTGGGAATTTACAGACACCACACTCTTAACAAATTGTGAAAAAAATATCCCAGCTATTATCACGCCACAGGCTGTAGAAGGTATGAGTAGGGACTTGGCTTTTCAGATGCTGATGATCCCAAAGTTTAATTATATGAGTGGACAATCTTCATGAGCTTTTCAGTATCCCTCACTTTGCTCTAAGAATGATCAGGTAAGCACCAGACCTTTAAAATCTGAACATACCTGTAGATACCTAAAATCTAGACTTTTTCTGTCCCAATTACCATATCCCAGATATTGTATCCTAGGGGCTGACCCTGAGGCAAACCCAGTGAACTTCCAACTTGCAGTCTTTCTTAGGTCAGTGGGGAAAAAAAAATCAAACCATGCTTGTTTCTCACATCGTTCTCGCATCCTCCTAGCTGGGTCAAACTGAGCCAACTCTTTCTCGACATAGTACAGCACCTTCATGGAGTCCCTGTCCTTGTCAGTCTGGATCCGGTACCCCTTGCGCACTGCTACGGAGAGAAAAGAAAACATTAGAGGAAAACCCATGGAAGAACAAGGAGACTTTTCCCACAATGCTGCTTGTGTAGTTGAGCTCACGTCTGCAGGCAGGTAGGCTGCGTCAAAACACACTGAGTCAGTCGCTGCTTCACAAGAAATTTGTCTACAGTGTGGGATGTGAAGTTGTAAGCACTTGCATCATTTTAAGTTTCCAGGAACAGCAAAAATGGCTTGGAAATGCCCAGTTTGTACAACCCAGTGCATCCAATGATGGACACTGAGCATGGTGGGACACCCTTACAGCACAGCAGCTGTGCCACCTTACCCTCCCTCGTGTGAGACAGGCTTGCTCTCGAGTTTGCCCAGCTAAAACAAAAGCAACCCTCTCACTGCCACAGAGTGATTCCAACTCCCACAGATGATGGCAGAGAGAAAACCAGAACTCATTTCTCCTTCCTCAGCACTACTGAAAGGATTCGTCATGTATGGGAGAAACTGTCCCAGAAAATCAGGCTTCCTCTAAGCTCCCAGTCTGGAGGAGAAGCAGGTGGCTGAGCATTTGGGAGCTGTCACTGTGCAAGACCACTCCACCCTCCCACTCCCATGAATTCTCCTCACACAGGTTGAAGAGCGTGTGGCAGAAGCTCCAGAGAATACAGAAGGAAACGCGAAGCCCCACAAAGCACATCACACTGCTTTGAGATTTATACTGACTCCAGGGATGAGGCCAACCAGGTCACTGGTAGCTGTGAAACTGTCTGCTCTGGGATTCTTTACTTTACAGAAAAGGTATATATCTTGTATGTACATGAAATGCTTGACTTCTGGGAAGTCTAGACAGCTTTTTGACTTATCCAGATTCCTGTGTGTGTAGAAAAGAAGGCCCAATACACCTGGAGCCAAAGCAGCTTTAACTCTGGCAGGCTGGCTCCATGCACACTTTATCTGCTAACAATAGCTACAAACAGCCTGACTACCTTAAGGCAGATCTGTGGTCAGCAAGCAGAGAACTCCACCTTTCCACTCTTTCTTTGAAGAAAATCAGGTTTTTATAGCAGATTATTTAAGAAAGGTCTCAGCCTGGAGCTATTTCAGGACTGACAGAAATTTAGGTCTAGGTACAAGAGAGGACTACAACCCTCAAATTCAGCCTCATCAGAGAACCTTTGTAAGGACAATTCTCTTAGCACTACAAAACGGAACCTGTCCGCCTCACATGGGGTTAACATGTTCCCTTGTGGGAATACTGCAGGGTTGCATGAATGCTCCTGCAGGGGAACAATTTAAATACTTGAACAGTGGTTTTGAGCCAACCTGTTCCTTCTGTTTTATCCCTCACCACCGCAACACATCGAGCTATTAACATATGGGTTCGGTAGTACGTCGCATAGTATGTGCTGTGTGGGCTGAGCAAGGACTTGGCAGAGGTATTCTTAGGCACCTTCTGTCCTAAACTGCTGTGCATGTGTCTGTGCACTAGGAAATAACCATGTTCTGCTTCAGGAATGGCTGTGCCATAGAAATGGGTAGAGTGATTCCTCTCATAACCCCACAGACTGCTTCAGAAGCAAAGAGCTTTACTGTGGGTTTGGACTGTGCACATGTAAGTGATTATATCTCAAAATATTACCTTGTGTGTCTGCACTTGGGAATGGTATAGGATGTAAAAACATAGCAGGGGTCTATCAGGGTCCTTCTTTTAACGTGCCTCCAGACAGCTCAGCTGACAGCAGTATGTTCTTTATTATCCCCATGAGTGAGTGCACAGTGGCTAGAAATGCAGACAGTGCTTTACAGAACACAAGGAATCCTGCCTCTGCCTCCCCAAGTGGAAGCACAGCAGGTCTCCTCAAGTGAGGCTGGACTGACTGGCCTCAGAAGCAATGGCTCTGGCTGCACTGCATGAGCAGCAAGGCCAGTTCTCCACCTCACCATCGTGGCTGGTACCTCTCTTCTGTCTGGTACCATGCCAGGAAAGAGGCCTCTCACTATTCTTTCTTCTAATGTGCCTACTAGGAGCTCAGCTAAGCTGCCACCTCATTTATACACAGGCCAGCAAACCACTCTGACCTACTAATAACCTTTCGGGAACTTGAACAGGCAGCTTCCAGACTCTGTCTCCCCAGAGCCACTGCTCACACTGAGGCTGTGCCAAAATCTATTAGGGCAACATCTATAGCTCCTGGAACTGATGGAGAATTAGCAAGGCTTCATGCTAGCTTCATACTAAACTTCCTATTGCAGCTGTGTACTCAAAGGCAAAGGAATTTCTTGGTTAATTCTGCAAGCATCTAGAAATTAATTTTGGACTTAAATCTGCAAAGATGGCTGTGAATAGCTCATAAAAAGTATTTTCCATTACAGAGGAAGCGTGTTTTGTCACTATGTTTGTTTATTAAATACTTCTCATAATGATACTAAATGTTCCATTTATTAAATCTCTTCATTATTCCTTCATCTGAGAACCAAAGATATTACTGCTTCCTGCTCATACTCCTCTTCATCTGCAGATTGCCATAATCCTTTAATCAGGTCTGAATAATTTTAAGCTCATTTTAATTATAGAGAAATAAAGACGCAGAGATGTTGACCACATGTCCAGAACCATTCACTGAAGTCAAAAGGAATGGAACATTCTTCCCTGTTAGACCATATTTTCTTCTCCCGAACAGTTCATAAATTTCTAATGTTTAATTTGTATTTAACTAGACACTATTTTTATTCTCCTGTGGGTGGAACCAATTCAGCCAAAACTGTAAGCAGTCTCCCTCCCTAGAAAGGGCAACACTACTATTTTTTTTTTCAGACAAGTATGTTTAGGAAGTAAATGATGTCTCACCCTCATACACTTTCCATGCTAAAGATCTAGAACCAAAAGCTTCCCTGTGTGCAGGGTTTAAGGGATCTGTGCAAGAGCCTCTAGGTAACCACTGCATTTAAAATAGAGAATAAATCCTAACTTACGTGTTGTCAACACTCTTCTAAATAGGAGAGCTAAATGTTTGGGGTTTTTTTTTCCCTATTCAGCCCTAAGTTTAAGATAGAGTTCCTAGGCTTAATCTGAGCTTTGCCACATGGCTTTTATGTAACCCTAGACAAATTTTCTAAATATCCTCATGCCTGACTTTGCTCACTAGATCCCCTCAGAGGGGTCATCTATAAGCACGGAATCTATCTAGGGCAAAGCTGTAGTTTTTAGCCAGAATTACAGAACTCTCCAGTTTCTGTCCCCCAGCACTTCTGATCCAATTTTTTTTTAAATGGACTTGACAGAAAGGTTGAAGTCCCAAAGATACAAGGTTTCAGATCAGACCTACACCAGCTGTGTGGAGGACACAGAGGCTTTTTATTGCTCCTTCTGAGAAAGGCTTTTATTGTAAACTCAACCATTACCTGTTTTGTTTAGCTTGCTGCCTGGCCAACAAGCAAATAAGTAGCTTGGAAAAGCCACACAATGTTTTCTCTTCTACAGCCTGTCATTAGGGGATATTCTGGCGTTGTGGAGGACCTTAAAAGAACAGAGTACAGGCTATAACTCTTCCTTAGCTCCACAGTTAAAGCACCTTGAACAACAGGTCCATGAGCCAGACTAAGGGTTTGTCCACATTACTGCAAAAAAGATTAACTCATTTTAAAAAAAGCTTAAGAATCTCTGTTGTCTTGCCACAAAGGTTAAAACTCTGTGATAATGTTTTTATATGCCACATATACTATTTCCTGTCAAGTCCTGAGGTGAGGGATTGAGTCCAGATACATGATTTGGATGCATTGTATATTAAATGCATCTTTCTGTGTAAGAGCCATTCCATTTGGTTACCAAACACATACACTGTTTTTTATTCTGCACTTGTGCTCTGCTAGCAGAGACAAGACTGGGAGCTGTGATCTGACTCTTAAAAAATCCCTGGAGTTCCCACAACCAACACCACACTCTATGTGCAGTGACATTTTTCACAGGAGAAAAAAATTTAAGCACTGGGGTGTCATTCGTCATTTTCTGACAAAGGTTTTTGAATTGGATACGTTCTGTGTTGGATCAGTGATTGATTTATTTCCTATTTCAAAATGCTCCATTCCAGAGCTCTGTTTTGATTTCAGTGGCCAAAAAAAAAGTATGATTGTTGAAAGAAAATACTTTTTGTAATTCCAGAAAGGTCAATACACTGACTGGGGCAGCGGAAGCATGTGTAGGGTTGCTCCAGAAGCTTAATTAATTATGCTACTTAATCTTGTCTTTTCAGATGTGTTTTATCAACACACTGTCGTGAGTTAATTTAACAACTGATACTTAGTGTGGTGCTTTGAAATCAGACATGTAGCTGGATCAGTGATGGCTCTACATTGGTGAGAGTCATTTCTGCTGCAGCATGTTTGAATTTAGACAGCCACTCTGATCCTGAAATGCATGTGGCTAAATAGCTGCCCTCTTTTTTCCTTGATGGCAGCTTCCTTCGTGGCAGCAGAAGTGACCCTCACCAAGACAGAGGCATCACACTGACACTCTAGGTCTGACACTGATCCACAACTCCTTTCTAGTCAGAAGCCTTTCATCACGCACATTTCACAAATGTAAAGGCTGAACAAAAAAGTGACCTACTGACTTCTGTAAAGTAGAGGACCGGGGTCCAGCTCCAAATGCTCTTGGGCAGAAATATCAAGGGAATAGGTTACTTTGCCCAAAATGCTATGGGGACAGTAAAACGTGCTGCAGCAAAAGCTGCTGCCAGAGGCCAAGCAGTGCCCTACAGAGGGTTGGAAGGACAGTTTACAAAGAGAAAGCAGTTGGCAAGGCACCAGCTCTAAGGGGAAAATGGCTCCTGCCTCTGCTCCCCTGAAATCATCTTCATCCTTTTGTCCTCTGCAAGTGAACATCTGCAGCAGTAATGAGAGGGGTCCTGTACAGAACTTGGCCTCCAATTCCCTGCTGACCTAATTAGGCACCCACAAACTGACTCTGCGCTGATGGCCCTAGAGAAGTTAGACCACGTGGCCCTAATGCAAATGTCATTGTCAGAGACAGGATTAAAATGCAGTTTCTCTGTGTTTCTTCTCTTCACACCACTCAATCTGTGACAATTGTTCCACCCCTTCCCAGCCCTACTCCCAGTAAGAGGACTGAATGTTGTGCCTGGCACTGCAAATTACCATTTTGGCTTCCTGTGCTGGCCTCACTTGGGGCTAAGGGAGGGGGGTGTGACTTATCCATCAGCACAGCAGGAGATGGGACACCAGCTACAGGAACACTGGGGATGTAGTATGGACCTGGCATGGCAGAGACTGCAGGAGGGTACCCAGCTTTTGCGGCTTTGCCTGCTACATACACTGAAAAAGAAAAAGAACAAGAGTCAGCATTACACACCAGCCCCTACCAGCCACTGGACACGTGGACAAAACTTGCACCAACACTGGCAGCAACCCCACAGGAGACAATGGGACAAATGAATTAACAAGGACCAACCTGAATTTCTCTAAGCCTTAAAGGGCACTGGGGGGAGTTTGAAATATGCACATGGGCACTGCGAGATGCCCAGAAAGACAGTCAGGGTGTTACAGCCAGCACTACCACTGCCATGATTTAGTGGCAGTTCAGCTTTAAAAATAACTGATGACTCAAGCAGCAGGATGAGGCTCATGGAACTTGACAGATCCGACTGAGCCTGACCAGGAACCTTGCTGGGTTGCAAGGATTTTGCACTGTTGTAGAGGACAGCTGATTTGCATTGCCAGGAAGAAACCGCCCAGGATGCTCTTAGCTCTGACCCACAACATTCACTGACACAACAACAACAACTTTGGAATGGGAGCATGACACTTTGGAGAAGCAAGCACAGCTGCCAAGGCAGGGAGGGCTCGGGGAATTACATTTGTAATTAACTTTGAGCATTCAACCATTGAGTAATAGGTCAGATGCTTCACTCCCTAAGAACCAGTTCTTTAGCCAAGCAAAGTGCTCAGGGCAAAGGAAGCGATATTAGCAGATTCTCCTCCTGTTCTGCCAGGGAGCTGAAGTAGTAGGGCAGAAGATTTGCACCAGGCTTGGACAGGGTCACTCACGCGCCCGGGGACAGCAGCAGGACTCAGGACAGCAGGGGCAGCGGACGTAACAGCAGCAGCTGTGTGGGCAGCACTGGCACCAGCAGATCCCCACCAGGAGGAAGAACAGGAACGCCCCCAGGATCACCAGGCCCACAAAGACCCATTCTGGAAAACAAGGGGAGAAAGGGAGATACTTACAGGACTGCACATTGCTGTGGAAGGGAACGTCAGCAACATCCTCCCAGCGGAGAACATAGGGACAAAACACACAGGTGAATAACAGAAGTGGACTGACTCCTGGTGAGTCTAGGACTAGGTCTGCTCCTCCTCTTGTGTCGAAGCAGAAATGGCACACAACGGTGAGAAAAGAGCTACAGAAATGTGGTCCCTTCTGGCATCATCTCTGGCTGGCTGAGAGGCGAGCAGCACAGAGGCAGGAGCTCTGGTTCCCTGGCCAGGAACCCTTCACCCCACAGCAGACCTGCGCCAATGCCGCAGGACGTGCTCCATTAGCATTTGGACCTCATCAAAGACTCATTCTTCTTGGCCATGTTCATGCCCTGCTTATGTGTTTGTTCCCTACCCACATTCTGGTTTTAATGGGACAAACGATGGTGAAAAGCAGGCTATAAATAGCCCAGTAAACGAGCCAGGCCTGCCCCTTCCCAGAGAGGCCTACGCATGCAATTATTCTTTTCAATGTGAACGAACATCCTATTCAGGCACCACAGCCAGCCAGGAAACCTAACAACCACTTTTTTTCTCCCCCATTGAAGCCTCAGAGGATGTGTGCCAGGCCCCAAAAGGGAGAGGCTGAAAAACACCCTACAAATGAAAGCACGCAAGAGCTGGCTCACAAAAACCAGGATGGGGCTTATAAGGGGAAGGGGAGGGAGAAAAGGTTTGCTCAAACTTTGCTGCTGGAAAATCTGGTGGGAGCATGGCTCAGTCTGTGCCAGGGCAGCACCTACTGCCACACAGGAATTCCACAGACTGATCATTCCCTCAGTGAACACATCTGGACCAAGACTGTGAACACACAGGAGGCCTGGAGTCGGTTTTATGTCAGAGAAATGCACCAACCTATCTCGAAGCAAGACTGCTGTTGGGGAAAAGACTTCAGGTGTACCCAGGTGGTTATTCAACCACCTTGGAAAAATGGCAAAAAGCAAATAAAGACATGGTGGGGCTGCTTTGCAGTGGGAAAGGGTTTATCCCCACCCCAGAGGAAAAAAAAGCAGCAGACCACTATTTCCAAAGAGAAGTCCAGAGTTCACTAAAGAGTCTCCTGGTACATTATTATTTACAAAGAAGCATTGCTACAAGGATTGCAATGTGCATGAAGAATCAAACTGGAAGAACAGTGCACCCACCTCACTTGCATTGCTAAGCTAAAAAGTCAAGGAAAATTGTTTCACTTGGACCATTCAAAATAGAATTTTTCCTAGTTCTTAATACAACACAAAAATAAGAAGTGTCATTTTTGATCCATCCACAGCATTCTGTTTGAACAAAAGTATGATTCTTTACTTTGTTGGAGCTTTCCTTTACTCTTTTACAAACAATTCCCCTTTTTTCAAATGCCATTTTAAATTTAGAATTTAAAATTTCCTTTAAAAAATGTCAGTCAAAGATCTGGCATCTACAAATCAAAACACTTCAGAAGTGTGAAGTGAAATGTTTTATATTTTTTTGAATTCTTTATTTCTTTTTTGAAATAGATGAATTTTGACACAGATGAATTTCATTTCAATTTGCAGTTAATTTTGGTCCCTGTGGAACAATTTTTTGGGGTTGAACTTACTATGTGCTGAGAAAAATTCAGCTAACAGGTAAGGAAATGGCAGAAGGGAAGCATTCATGAATGGGAAAGCAAGAGCTGAGAGATTACTGACACAGTTCCTCACGTTCTGCTTCTAGCAGCTGTTTTGCTTAATATTTTCATTAATTACCTTGACACAGAAAATAAGAATGTGTCAATAGATCATGACAGTAAGCAGTAGGGATGCATTGTCACTGAAGGCCGGGACATGTTATAGAAAGAGCCAGTTGTCCTTGGGCCTACAACAGGAAATGTGAAATGCAGTATTATCCTGAATTTCAAAGTATGCAGCAATACTTTCAGGGTCACAGGTTCAAAGATCAAGAACAATTTCTGTTCTGAATGGGACTTCACTGGTTGAAAAGAACAAGAGAAATGATCCAGTATACATAGGATTACTGTCACCGCTCATGCAATACAACCACCAAAAATGGCAAATGTAATCCTAGGCCTAATTAGGGAAGAACCTCCAGTAGCATTAAGGAAATATCAATGCCATCACACGAGGCCTCCTCTCCACGTAACTTCATCTGAAGTTACTGACGTTATACAGCTCTGGTCATCTTTGCAGCAGAAAAGATGAATTTAGGTCGGAGCTGACGGAAAGGAGGGATTTGAGGGATGAAGGGAGTCTGGAACCTGCCTGGCAGCAGGGGAGCTGAAGGCTGCTGAAGTCACTCCATTAAACAGAAGGTTGAGGGAAGATGTAGCTCCTGCCTGTAAATATGGTAGGAGGATAAATGCAGGAGGAAAAGCAGGTATTATAGTTAAAGATCTTACATAAATGGACATAAATAGATGATCAGCAATGCAGAGGGAAGCTAAAAGAAGCCCATCAAAGAAAATGATCCAATGGGAAAGAGAAAGGCCAAATCCAGAGTATTCCTAAACTTGCTAAGCTTACAGAAAGGATGAAATTACATGCTACTGGGGATAGAATGCAAGATAGGGAGCCAGACTATCCTTTCCAGTTCTGTACTTCCTAATCTATGCCAATCTAAGCATCAGCTTAGTGGCCTTTTCTTTTGTTGTGTTCTCATCTTGTTTTCTACAACCATCATGGACACAGAGAAGGAGCTGAAACTACTGCATGACACAAGTGGCCAGCCACAGCTATCCAATGAAACTCCGATGTCAGATCTCCAGAGCTGTTGGTGAACAGTTCACAACCACTCTGTAAACGATAAAAGCCTGGCAGAGGGAAAAACAGACAGCAAGTCCATCATTAGTGTATCTGTGGTCTCCCTGAAAATATTCTAGGAGTATAAAAGGGGATCAGGTTTGTGTGTATATTGCACATTGCAGGATACTCACTCAGCATCTAAAGTGGATGTTTGAAATCAGTGTCCCAGCCACAGGCACCTGTGAGTCAGGATTTTACTTCATAGGAAGTTAGACCATTTCCTTCTCTGATGAGGTTAAGAAAACAGCTAAAACAGCCTGCTGGCTCTTCCTTTATGCACAAAACTAGGATTCAACCAGTTCCTGATACGAAAGGGTAATGCTGAGATTCAATGAGCAAGCTGACATGCTCTGTGTCCTTGCCGTCTGGAAACTATTGGTTTGTGCTTGCAAAAGCAAAAGTATCTGCTTCTGTTTACTCGGGTAACAGGCAACACCAGCAGCTGAAATGTGGTTTGCTGCTGCATCTTACACTTTCTTGTTGTCTACCCATGCAGTGAGGGTACCAGAAAGCTATCTGGCCAACACACCATAATTTTATACGCATTCAATAAAATTCTAAATAACAGAGGGGGAAAGTGTTAGGCAATAGAGAATCAACTGTTATCTATGCTGAAAAGACCAATCCCTCTCCTGCCATGCAGGAATTCTAGGGAGCTTTGGGTTACACTGGAGGTGGGTGAGTGTCAGCCTTCTCTCTGTTTGCATCTCTGGGACAGGCTCGAAAATAGCTTCACACATTTATATGGAGTTGCATTTTTGCACGAACGTGCGAAAGAAACGTTCCTCGGGCACCACCAGAGAATGATCAGATGACTCGAGGGCTAAATATTCTCACAGCTTTTCCCTTTCAAGAACAATCTGTTGCACAGTCTCTGTCTCCTCTGCAAGGAGTGCCAGAACTGGTGGCTCTCGCTAGTTTTGGCTAGCAAGGGATTTATCACGGGCACGGAGCTCTCACGTCGGGCCCAGCCACCTGGTGTTACCAAGATCATGGCCTGGCCATGCAGCACAAGGAGGGCTGTGCCACTGATGGGTTGCTAGCCAGTGCTCCATTCCCAGCACCTCCTGTGCTACCATCTGTGGTGATGGTGTAGCAGCAGCACAGGCCAGGTCTGGGGAGCTGAGGGGCTGCACAGGAGCAGCTGACACACAGAGCCACGCGGGGCTGCGAGGTCTCACAGGCTGCAGCACAGCTTCCTCTGTGCTAGCAGGGGGAGAGCAGAGAGCTTGATAGAAAACCTGCCCAGAACAGCTCTGGCATTTCTGCTCTCACGCTGATCCTGGCATGAAATCAACCATCTCTGTGTGCTGGCTCCCAGCACGGCCCAGCATCAGCTCTCTCAGATCCGAACCCAGCGCTCTCCCAGTAAGTGACAGGATTTTCTCTTTAAATCCCCAGATAAAACGCACATACAAGTGGAACACACACCACATAAAGATGCTGCAGAAGGATAAACAGACAAGATGACAGAGGAATGGATGATTGAAGGGTGAAATGACTGAATACCTGGCATGATCTCCACAGCAAAACTGGGCAAGAGATCAGCAAGCAGCCCTGTCCTGCCTAGAAAAGACAGAAGGAGGAGAAGAAGGAGAGAGGTTACTGCAAGAAAAACACACTCCCCAGCCCCTGCCTTAGCCTCCAGTTCCCTTCCTCATCAGCCCACTTGTACTCTGTGTTATGTGAATTCCTATCAACCACAGATGTCATCCTGCTCGATGCCTGGTGTCTGCCTCTGCACTTCTGCCATTTCTGTGTCCTTTCATTTTATCTTTATCAGCAGAACTGGGGGGAAAGAATCTGGAACAGAGCTTCTCCAATCTAGGCACAAAATGACAAGAAAAAGGAGTCCCTTTAGCATGGTTACATGGTAACATCTTTCTGGAGTTATGCTCTACACATGCAAAAGCTCCTGGAAACGCACAACAGCCCTTAAACAGAAGGACACAGTTTATTTTTGAAACGTACTGAGGTAGTTTCTACAGATATGAAACATCTTTAACCCAGGGCTATTGATAAATCAGCCACGTGCTTCCAAAACCCGTGGATGCTGCTCTCCGTGCGGGGCTCTGTGAGTGCAGACAGCTCCAGGAAAGGAGCCTTGAAGCAATGCTGTGCATATGTGCTAATTATTTGGAGATACACGAGTATCTTGGTGAGACTGCATGACAAAGGCCAACTCCCAATGGAAGCAAACCAACCAGGCAAGGATTCGTGTACAAATTTGTGGGACCACTTTGCAAAAGAAAAGGGAAAGAAAAGAAAAAAAAGCAAAAAAAAAAAAGGCAACTCAACGTCAAAATTGATAATTTACAACCAAATACAAACAAACAAACTCCAAGCCCAAAGGCAGCTTGGTGCTTGTTTGTTTTGGCACAGAATGTCTGGGATATTTCCAGTACACAGCAAACATCCTGCACAGTGCTCAGCTGTAATTTACACACACCTGTGCATTGGCAGAACAGCATTAAGTGCAGCTGTGCTGTGAACTCTTCCATAGATCTTCCAGGATCATGCTGGGATTTTTAAAGACATGCATAGGGGTAGGAGAGCTGCACTCTGAAGAGAGACACACATTGTGGGCATAACAACAGGAGCAGCTATGGGTAAGCCAATGCAAAAGTGGTAGAAAGCTACCTTTAACCTCCCCATAGGCCCTTCAGGTCCTGCACTATGCAGCACTCAGACACAGTGATGAACTGGATCCCAAGTTCCTCGGCCTCTAGTCTGTCCTTGAAGGTGATTACAATCAAATTCCCACCATCCGTTTTTTCTCAGTGCTTCAGCAGAGACTCTGTAGAGATCAAAAATCCACAAGGAAGCCTGCTGGAGCCATAATGAATACACTGTGACTGCAGGCAGTGCTTTGCAGCCAGTTGCAACTCATCCAAGCCGACTAGTACTCACAGAACGCCCATCCTGATGAGGTGGTCCTGAATCCTTAGCAAAAGATAGCAAGGTGATGCTTCACATAATTGCTCCCCATTTACCACTTTGAGGGAGGACTCTTGCCACCGGTGTGCTGCAACATTTTCATCTACATTTACAAAGAGTTTCACGGCACTCTTGGCAGTCCATTTCCTGGAAGCATCAAGTGTCCAAGCCGCTCACAACTAGCGCGTTAAATTCCATGTGCATATTAAATACATTCCTTATTTTGATAAAACAATATGGAATTCTTTCACAGGCCTCTGTGTGCATATGTGAACAGCATCCACATGAACCACATGCATGCAGAACATGGGCAGACACGAGCATGTAGCTCACCCCCCATGTGTTATTACCTCTGCACAAGCTCACATGCAGCCCTACTGTGAGAGCAGATGCCACTGTACAAATGGCTGGAGGTATATAGCTAATTTAGGGCTTCTATTTGCGGTAAAAAAAGGCAAGGAAATGACACCTTTAAAGAGCAGAAACTCCTTCTCAAATGGTCACTGACAAATAGGTGCCTGCTTTATTTTTAACCTACCTGGAGAGCCTCGACCCCTGCTAATGCTGGGTACCTTCTGATCTCCAAGAGGAACCACATGTCCAACAGGGAAAAAGCATCCCTTAATATAACAGTGCCTGAGAACTCGGTAAAAACAAAGACAACCAAAGCAGCTCCTCTGTGCTACCCACGAGCAGCCAGTATTTCCCTGCTTGTGCAGCTCACTTGGCTTGTCAGATTATCTGCCTGCAAAATTTGCATCCCTGTCCTGCCAACAGGACTCACACAGCCCTGGGGGCCCCAGAGCCCCCAGCAGGGATGCGCAAAGCCTCGGAGGACCCGAGGCAGCAGCGAATCCCACCACAGCTCAGCCTGAACTCTGTCCACCTTGCCCAGCCCAGCTGACAGCCAGTGAGCACAATGCCCACCCCTGGACTGCTGTGCCCCTGGCACTTTCCACAGCGCAGCCCCCTCCCCACCCCAGGCTGGATTAATCCCTTGATAACCCTTCCCCACACCATTCCTTCAGGGAAGCCATCAGGCTGAGGCTGCCCGCGGTTGCCCCAGCAACGGGAGGCTCCCTCCACTGTCCCTCATTGAAGGCAACTTTCCTCCCTCTGCTGCTGCTGCCAGCAACAAGTGGAGCAAAACCCCCGTCCTGCCAGCCAGTGGGCACAGGGACAGGGCAGCTCAGCGTTTTTTTCAAGGAAATTTTAAAGTGGAGGCTGGGGCTAGATAGCGATTGGTGGGGAAGAAACAATTCAGTAAAACATCCTGCCAAGAGACCATGTGGCCACACCACCAATGCACAGCAGCTCTGCCCATCTGAGAAAGGGCTGCAGGCACTCCAAGCCATGGCTGGGCACCGCTGCTGAGGCACAGATCTGTGCCCCCACCCGCAAGAGCTTCGTGTCCTCTGTGCAAGCTCTCATCACCGAGGGGATAGAGGGAATAGACAATGGCCCCGTTTTCCAGGGTTGTCCTGGGTGACTATGTCAGAGCTAGGAGCTTGTCCTCATTCTGCAAGGATCTGGGACACGTGCCATCTCTATTCCCACCATGCTGCTGAAGGGTTTTACCTGCCCATAGTGGCCTCTCACCAGGCACCTCACACGCCCCAGGCCCCAGCCAGCCTTGAAATGCAACGGAGCTCGCAAGCCCCCCATCTGCACTGGCAGAGCACAGGAGGAGGAATGGGAGAGCAAAAGCTGAGGGGATGCAGAGCAGCTCCAAGAGGTGCAGACACACAGCAGAGGCGAGCGAGGACAGGAGTTAATACACAGGAGGCAGGCAGGCGACAGAGCAGTGAGCAAATAGCAGCGGAGCAGGGAAGACCTGGAGTCAAGCACACAATTAGCAGAGAGTCTGCAGAGAAGAGACACAAAAATAATTAGGGTAAGTGGTGCAGCTGAAAAG
Organism: Falcunculus frontatus; assembly: GCA_013398115.1. NCBI lineage: Eukaryota > Metazoa > Chordata > Aves > Passeriformes > Falcunculus > Falcunculus frontatus. Next base: position 2,272,670 of record VZRV01010993.1, on the reverse strand, counting down.
AAATGATGGCATGAATAAAGTAGGCGCAGGTGCAGTCAGAAATATGGCAATTGGGTAAATATGGGAACATGGTAAATACTGGCAATTGCATAAATGTGATAAATATTGGGTAACTATGGCAGTAACCGCTGAACTGTTTTCCTGTTTGAAGGCTGCTTCCGCAGCCCAACCTGCTGCAGTGGGATCACAGAACACAGCAACTGCAGAGGGAATTATTTCCTTCTCAGTGGTGGAAAACTTTGCCAAGCCATGCCACAGCAAGAGGCCCCTGGCAAGGGACACTGCCCTGAGGAGAGGCTGGAAAGCATAGGAGAGGAAGTGTGGCCCTTGTAAATCAGATACTTTTCCAAGGCAGCTGCTGTGAGATTTATTGGGGGAGCACGGCTCTGCAACGAGTTCCTCTGTGCTCCCTCTGCTTGGAGTAAACTTTATCCTTTCTTCCCATCCTTCTCTTCAATTGGACGGAGAAACAGCAGCAGCCCCTTTTGGAGATCAAAGTTTTAGCAGGCAACAAAGACCTCCAAGGAGGCTGTTGCCATGACTACCTCAGTAACCGAGGTCTTTTAATCACACCAGTTTCCTTTGTGAGCAGCATGTGGCTGTCGCTGGCAAATAAGGAGGAAGAGAGGGGTAAAAAACCTTGGCAACAAGTAGCACTCCTAATCGGTGTGAAATAAATAACCAGGAGTAGGCTGGGCTAGGACGAGGGGGACTGGAAGCAGGTTACAAAGGCGGAAGCACAGTGGTCTGGGCTGGTGCATCAACACTTTTCCAGGATTTTTAAGAGGAAGTGTGCCAATCACTTCCTTCGCCTGCTGGCACTACCCACCTTTGGTCACAGCTCAAGGTCGGCGAGCCCTCTCCGTGGAGCTGCTCACGGACATTTTCCCAGCTGACATCTGGCCCAACACATCCCCAGCACAAGGCCACCAGCACAACTCTGCCAACTCCTGTGACCGAGCACTGGCTCGGATGCTACTGGCAGCTTTTCAGCAAATCAGAGCAAAATCCTAAAACCAACATCGTGTAAGGGAAAATTTTGCCAAGAACTTTTCAATCTCCGAAATCATGTCAAATTTTATAATACAGTCTCTCCTGGCATAGAAGAGACTCCAAACCTGGCTATATTTATACCAGCTATTGAGTCACTTTGCTGAGTAAGAACTGCCTTATTAGCATTGCACACCATACACACGTGTCCCAGTGGAGATTCATCCTCACTGAAAGTCAACACATGTCTCTATTAGTGCATTAATTACTGTACAATATGCTGTGTGTGTATGTATCTACATTCTTTACTTTACATCCTTTACTACTTTTACTATGGGTGTTAGACTTTTTAAATTCTGCGTTTAGCCTATATGAATACTGGCTGGTAATACAAAGTACCAAAGATGTGAGTTTACCAATGTTAGTTGCCAGATGTCTCCAGAAATTAACACAAACCTCAAGTGCTAACTGTTGTTATTTAAAGCATAACAATGGGAGAAGCTTCAGCTTCTAAAAGATTTATTTGGGGAACTTCAGGCCTTTCAGACTGACCTTGGTGCTTGGGAAGGTTATGGAATAGATTATCTGGAGCACGACCACACGGCACATACAGGACAACCAGAGGGTCATAAGGATCCAGCATGGGTTTAGGAAAGGCAGGTCCTGCTTGACCAAGCTGATCTCCTTTACAACCAGGTGACCCATCTAGTGGATGAGGGAAAGACTGTGGATGTGTCTTCCTGGACTTAATAAAGCCTTTGAGAGTGTCTCCCCCAGCATTTTCCTGGAGAAGCTGGCAGCGCTACAGGCTGGGGAAGAGCGGCTGGAAAACTGCCCAATGAAAAAGGACCTGGGGGTGCTGGTCAAAAGTGGCTGAACTTGAGCCAGGTGTGCCCAGGTGGCCAAGGAGGCCAATGACATCCTGGTTTGGGTCAGGAATAGTGGGGCCAGCAGGAGCAGGGCAGTGATTGTCCCCCTGTACTCAGCACTGGTGAGGCCCCTTAAGTCCTGTGTTTTTGTCTGGGCCCCTCACTCTGAGAAAGACACTGAGGTGCTGGAGTGAGTCCAGAGAATGGAATGCAGCTGGGGAAGGGTCTGGAGCACAAGTCTGATGAGGAGTGGCTGAGGGTGTTTAACCTGGAGAAAAGGAGGCTCAGGGGGGACCTTACCACTCTTTACAACTGCCTGAAAGAAGGGTGTAGAAAGATGGGTCGACCTCTTCTCCCAGGGAAGAAGTGACAGGATGAGAGGAAATGGCCTCAAGCTGTGCCAGGGCAGTTTCAGGTTGGACACCAGGAAGAATTTCATCACTGAAAGGGTGGTTAAGCACTGGAATGGGCTGCCCAGGAAAGTCGTGGAGTCATCATCCCTGGAAGTGTTCAAGAAACAACTGGATGTGGCATTTAGTGCTATGGTTGAGCTGAGATGGTGGTCTTCAATCAAAGGTTGAACTCAATTATCTCGGAGGTCTTCTCCAACCTTAATGATTCTATGATTCTGGGATTAATCATTTTCCCTAATACATAGTTTATGTAATATTAGCTGCTGAACTGGATGGAAAAGAAAGCAGGCAATAGCTGTCTAGCAAAGCACACGGATTACTAACCAAAGTGTCAAACCAACAACTGGGATTAGTGGAGTAATTTCTGGCCTCTTCCAGAAACTTGACAGGTCTTTGGGAATGGAGCCACTGTTTTGTGAAGTATGTCTAAGCTATGTAAAATCTCAGAATGCAAACATCACCGAGCTTGCACAGACCTATGTGTTCCAGGGTACCCAGCTGTGCTGATCTGTAGGTACAGGCACTGCTCTGTAGCTGTTCCAGCTTGGGAAGGAGCAGTGTAGCAGCTTCCATAGGTCCCTGCACCTGGTTAGTAAATTCTGGCTCTTGGGAAGGCTTATTTGGTTGTATTCAATGCCATGCAATGAAGCTGGACTGCTTCCTGATGTGAGCTGGTGACATGAAGCTAGGATGGGGTATCTGCTGACACTGCCCTGTACTCCTGGCTTGAAGGTTACTCCAGGCACGCTGCATCCCTGCACTGGTACACGTGCAGCTCCCTTCAGAAAGGCTGCAATGAATTACTTTGCTGAAGCCCATTGACATTCTCATATAAAAAGCAATACACAGGGGCTACAAATAACAATATGATTAATAGCACTGTCTGTGTTTCAAGAAGCAGGACATTAGCTGCCAGCTACTACGACAGAAATGTAGACTTCCTTCAATTTAGGATTTTAGATTCAATCACACTAAAAAGTTTAAAAAATAAAATGTATAAAGTTGCAAATGGATTCATTAGCCCAGCTGTAATGTCAGCAAAGGTTCTCCTTTTCTAATAAAACACACGAGTGCAGGGAGTATCACTTGATTCCTGCTGTGGAATAGTCTGCAGCAGAAGCAGAATTCACACAGTTTCCAGCATGCTACATCCTGTTTGGAGATTCCAAATGCCATCAAAATGCACATATATCACAGAATCCCAGAATCATTTAGGTTGAAAAAGACCTCTGAGATCATCGAGTCCAACCTGTGACCAAACACCACCTTGCCAATCAGACCATGGCACTGATTGCCACATCCAGTCTGTCCTTAAACACCTCAGGGATAGTGACTTCAATACCTCCCTGGGCATCCCATTCCAATGTTTAAATGACCCTTCTGGGAAGAAATTCCTTCTGATGTCCAACCTGAACCCCCTCCAGCACACCTTGAGGATGACCCCCCACCTTGCTACAACATCCTTTCAGACAGTTGTAGAGAGTAATAAGGACTAAAGAATATTTTTTAAAATATAATAAATGTGTAATAGTATTTTTTATCTAAACTCTCTCCTAACCCTTCAGGAGGTTCACTACCAGTCAATCTCCTGTGTTTCTGAGGCAGAGGTTGCTACCCCTCTTCCCTCACCTGCACTGACTCCCTTAGAGAGGCTTGAAGTCCCTGACTAAGCAAAAGATACTGAATGGTCTTTTCAGCAAAGTACGTAATAAGCATGTGCTTAACATCAGGTATGCTTTACAAATCCCATCAGCTTTGCTGAGCACAAACGGATATAAATAAATGCTTACATGCTTTTCAGAAATAAGCATGACCTGAGGACAGCACATGGGATTCTCTGATGCTACCCAGAGCTGACCAGCAGCTCTGTGTGTCAACATGACACATCCAGGTAACAAAACCCAACATGCAATCCCATCATGACCCAGACTCCCTGGCTACTTAAGAGTTCACTGAAGGTCTCTGTGATTGCTTTCCTAAGAAAAAAAGAAACACTGTAATTTGCCCAGGTTTTGGATTTTGCTCTAAGTTGTGATAAAGTGCCTTTTGACCAATTTCTCGTGGTGTGATTCATTGTATAAAAACAGGACCCTCCACTTCTAGCTGAACAAGCTTCCATTAATTTATTGATGCTATTAGTATGGTATCTCCCATTTTTGTCTCTCAGTCCTTTCATGGTTTCAATGTGATATTAAACTGCCCTTTCATTCCAGCATTAATATGAAACCACTAGAAGGGATATTTTCCTATTTCCTTTTCTGTCCTGATTCTTCTGTCACCCCAATGATAACGTGAGTGGGGAGAACCTCTGCTCTATTCAAAATTCTAATTTATGCTTAAATCATGCAGCAACCCCAAAATAAGCAATGTAAATTGTATCTGAGAGACCACTGTCAGCAGGGAGCAAACAGCAATGTGCTCTGGGAATCGTGGCATCTCTCACACACTATCCCTCTGCTGCTCCAACCTCTCTAACAGGGAATCTGGGTTCCACCCAAAGAGCAGCAAAGCAGCAAAAGAACAAACAAAACCCTTTTACCATGTGTCCCCTAGGACGGTGGAATTGCTACAATCTACATCTGTATTCAGTGTCTCCCTCCAAGCAGCGGGATGGAACAAAAAATATCCCAGAATATGCAGAATATTAAGAAATGCTATTTTCATCACTGGCTGCTTCATCCTTTAGCCATCAATGGGGAGAGATAAACAAAAATAATTTAAAAAAAAGAACAGCAAAGGCAGAAGGAAAAGAATAAGGTGGGAAGGCGGAGAGAGGGAGGGAAGAAAACAGGTAGGTAACCCTGGAACTGCACCAAAAGCTGGAATGTTGCCTCTGCCCAGGAAAAGTAATATACAGAAGCTGCCTAACAGCACGAGGCAGAAGTGTGCCCACGACAAGTCTGCCTTCATGCTGCTGCCAAACTTGGCAGAGAGCTGCATAAAGTGCAAGGTCAGACCCAGAGGCCGAACAGAAAAGCAGATGTGGTCAAGGGTGATGCAGCCTAAGCTACACATGCCCCCCCCAACATATCCACAATGAACTGGGGGCAGAGACATCAAGCCAGCTCCAGAGGAGGGGGTTTCTATGTTTTCTCCCCAGAGTCTTCTGTACACACTGAAAAATCAGATTCTTCCTGTTACCATGGCACTATTTCATCACTGGTGTCTGAGCACAGTTGTAGATACACAAGAGGAAGACACCAAATCCTAGACAGGAAGGTGAAGAAGGGACAAAAATTCAGCAACTCATCACTACACAACCAGAGACAAGACCTCAGGGGAGGATTTTAACAGCTACCACTGCCACTGGCAGAGATAACCTCACCTGAACTCACACAGGTCAGTCCTGGGCCTGGTACTAAGTGGCAGATGACATGCAGTCACACTGTGGCTTTACACAGACGTGTGACACTGTTTTCTGGAGTGACCAGACTGACCTTCCACTTTCCAACCTTCCACTCCAACTGTCCACTGTATGACTGACATCCAAAGGGGTGAGGAGAGGCAATGGCACTGTGACAGCCACTCACCCATTCAGCCTGGTTTACTTGGTGATTATAACTACAGCTCCAAATATAAATACCAATTAAACTCTGACCTTAGGCAGGAGAGCAAGGGAACACTTGACAGGTGTTTTATTGTACACCTCCACAGATCACCTACACACTATCAACCCAGGCTTTTTAACATTTCCATCACAGGATGCACAGATCTGTACACACAAGAACCATGGTAAGGTCTTAAGGTAAGTTGGGAAGAACACAGCTTGCTCTCCTGCGGCATCTAGGGTTGAAGTACTACACCTGGCTCAAGGCATGTCAACAGAAGTCCCCAAAATGCCCATTCCACTCTGCTTTTCTCCTGTAGCTGGAATAGCTGCTTTTCTGACCTTTACAGTGAGCTGTATCATGAAAGCCACCACTGAAAGCAAACCCTGCAAATAGGGAAGAAGCTGATCCTGCTCAGCACACTGCTCAAGGGAGCTTAACAGAAACAGAGCCAAGCACACACACCACAGAGAGGGTAGGTCCTGTTAATGGCAGCATCAGCTCTGACCTGATTAGGATGACTGTGAAACTGCACTTCTAACTGGACAAGTGTTATTGGGTACACAAAAAAAGCTCCCAAACTGACACATTCAACACAGTGCTTCTTGACATCCTCACAGGTCAGAAGAGTGGGATGAGGACTGCAAAAATCACAGGATCTGATGTCTTCTGGGTGTCTGTCTCAAATGTTCATTTTGCTGCGATCTTATTGTTTTATCCCTTAAAAACAAGGGTTCTGCCTTTCCATAGCCCTGCACTTTCTGCAGTCATTTACGCCTGTGTAACGTGTGAGCAGTGTGGGTGTAAACATTACTATTCTGGTTTGGTAGCATTTACCACCCACTTTGCCTAGGTGTGAATGACTGCACAAGGTGCAAGGCAATGGTGACAGTGCTGCAGGGACTGTTTCACATAGCTCTTACACCCATAGTAATACGGTGCACAGGGATGGAGAGAGAGCAGGAGGAAAGATGCATCAGGTATCTGCCGAAAAAGCAGCCTGACAAGAGGCCTCACCAAGCACAAGCAGCTCCACTGATTCTTCATTCTTGCCCTCTACATCATCTGGTGTGATAATAAGGCAGTAATAGAGGCCACTGTCTCCCCACATCAACTTCCCAATCTGCAGGTCTGCATCTGGAAGGCAAAAAAGAAAAGTCAGGCTTTCCCTCCAACACTTAGAGGAAGGATGGAGTGTTGAATGCACTGGGTCCATCTCTGTGTCCCAAATCCATTTCATTTCCTTTTTAAGAAGAGGGGTTAAACCTTATCCAGAATATCACAGTATTCATGAAAAAAACAACAAGCTCAGGACTTCTGGCTGTAGGTGGGAAGACAGATAATGCTACAGAGGCAGCTCACTCTGCAAGTGCCAAGAGCAAAAGGGGTCACTAATGCCTTTCTCTGTCCTTCCTATCACCTAAGGCTGGGGTCCCAACACTGTTCACGTCATGAAAGAAGGGCTTAGACAGTGTCTCCTCTACAGCACCTCAGTCATCTGTGAAGAGGTTACACAGAGACTAGGGAAAACACTCCCTCTTGCAGAGGCTGATCACACGCTCTCCACACCAAGGAGTCTCCACTTCTGGCTAGGTGGTATCCCGAGTCAGTCAGACACCTTGTACTTTTGAGGGACAAGGTCTCTCACACAATCTTCCAGACAAAAATGTTTAAGGACCCCGCCATCCCTCATCTCCACCCAACCTGACTTTGCCCCATGGAAATCTCTTCCTTTCACTCTGCCCAAGGCTGTGTGGGTTTAGGTTCCTGACAGGATAAGTCCAGGGCTGAGCAAACATGAGGTGTAGGATAATCTTGGTATTTCAGAACTAGGAAAACATCAGTGGCATTTACAAGGAAGAAAAACCTATCCTGCAGAGACTGAATTTGTATCTCTCTTGCTGCCATCCCTTTGCTAAGGAAAATCTATATACACAGCAATATTCAGAAGTCAGGAATAAAAACCTTTCACTTCATGGAAGGGGAAAAAGGATACTGTATCTGAGTTGAAGACCTTTACGGAGTCAATTGAAGGGAAGTGCCAGAGGAAGTTACCTTTGGGTCTAGGGTTGGTTGGCTGAATCCTAAATGTCTGACATAAAACAGCTCCCTTCCCACACCCTTTTCTAACTGAACAATTACTGCCAGACTCCAGTATCCCAAATTCCTAAGGGTCCATTCCAGCCCCCACTAAGCATCACTGGGGTAAGAGAGTTACCATGGACAATGCTGACGTCTCTTTCCTTATAGAAGTCTCCTATGGTGATGGCAGATCCCTGTTTGGAGGCCACGACACGGACTGTCCTCCTGCTGTCCACACAGTCCAGGTAGGGATCCCAGTCCAGGTTCCTCTTGCTCATTGTTTGCAAACCAGAAGTCACCATACCCAGAGCTTCTCCCATCCGGTCCTGGCAGTAGGATTTGTACCTCCACTGTACCACAGCTGGTTGGGTGGAAGAAGTAGAGAAATGGCAGCGAAGCAGAGCAGGCTGAAACAACATGGCCACCTTCTTCTTCTCAGGCACAGTGACCTGCAACCCTTCCACCTCAGCTAGAAGACAAAAACATGAGTATCATATGCCTTGGCGCTGCTTGAAGAGGGAGCTACTGCATTTTATCATAGCATCATTCTCCCCACACACATAAAATTGTCCATCTGTTTCAGGTGCTAGGGCGCAACACTTCTCAATGTATGTAAGCAGGGATGTTGGCAGCAGAAATAAGTTTGCTTTTCCATTGCTTACAGTCACAAAGAAAAACACGGCATGACGGGGCTGAAGGATCAAATGTAGCATCCTCATGCTGTAGGAGCCCTAACACAATGGTGTGATGATTCACGGCTTCTGTGGCAGGTTCAAACATAAGGAAGAGGTATTTTAGGGATAGTCATGCTCCACTTGCACCGTAGGTCAGCCAAGGGGCCAGATCCCGAGTTCATGACAACCCCACTGCAGAATAAGTCACCTCCCTCCCCATTTCAGCGGCATCACACCTCCTCTTTAAAAGTCAGGCAACACACAGTGCCTGGACCAGTACATTCTGCACTGGTGCCCAGTTAGTGCTGCCTGCTGTGCCAAACTCTAGAGATGCACAAAGGAGTGGATCCAAATCACAGAGCTCTTCCTGGGGCTGGCAAGCAGCACTGAGAGAAATTGCTCCATGTGGGAGGTGTGGAGAAAAATGGCCCAAACACTCAAGTTTTTCACGTTCCCAGGGAGGAGAGGGATCTCAATATGTAATGTTTATCTAGCAGCTGACAGGAGAGCTGCAGCCTGGACCTGATGCATTAAGGCTCCTGAGAAGATGCAGGGGACTGCTGCTACACCCTTGTGTAGCTGAGGGAGAGCAGTGTCAGCAGAGAGCCCTCGGGAGAGTGAGGCACTCCATCCACCCACAGGGATGGCCAGAACTCCCCCAACATGCCCTTCATTGCTTCCTTCCTTGTGTTGCAGGCAGCAACATCTGAGAGCACTCACACAACACTGGAAAAAGGGAATCAGGTTCAGTATGGAAAATGTTGATGTTACCACACACCTCGCCCAGAGCAGCACACAGGGAAAATGAGGAATTACAAGGAAATATTCAAGACAACAAAGCAGAAGAGAAAGTTTACGCAACATTTGGAGAAGGGACTGATGGACTTGAAGAAGCTTAGCGAGGAATGAAAAGACTGAGGACAAAGAAAGGCTTCCTGATATCAAAAAGCAACAGAAGAGAAGGGAAAATGAAAGAAGAAAGAAGAAAACGAGCAAGGATAAAGTATCAGAGCAAATATAAGAAACAGAAGGATAGGCAGGATGACAATCATGGAAGCTTGCATTCAGCTGGAAGAAGCTGGAGAAGGTGTCTCATCCCAGGTCAGAATAAGTACAAAGGGCTGCAGTCAGGCTGCAAGAGATTCACAAATGATGTAGAGAGAAGAGGAAATGGAGTCAGCAAAAATAACCCACCCACTCCAGAACACAGAGATGGAAAGGAGATGGAAGTTGGCAAAAGAAAGCGAAATGACAGGAGATATCTTTAGAATGGGGGGGGGGGGGGAAGGCATAGACTAAAGCACTGGAGCTTGAAGCAGACAGAGAGCAATAAATGCATCAACTGTATAACAACAGCAGGCATGAAGAGACAAGATCAAGCAGGAGACAGCTGCAGACCTTAAAAGCAAAAGCAAGCAGAGATTGCATGATCAGGATTCAGAACCAAAGGAAAGCGAAAAGACTGGAAAAGCAGTGAATATTAAATTCAACAAGTTATCGCTGTCTGAACTATAAAGCACAATGAAGTCTATAAATCCCAGTTGGAGAGAAAAGCACAGTATGGACAGAACCTAGGGGAAAGCTTATTTCAGGTATGCAAGATGGTCACTGATACTAACAAAGAGTTACTGATCTAGGCAGGATTTGACCTTGGGGACTACTATGTGAAGGCTTGAAGAGCACAAGGGTGCTCTGGCATTTGCACAGAAATGCTAGATTATGCATATAGTGAATGCAGGACATCATGCACATTGTACCTGTGCCATGTGGAAGTTACACAGGAGGTTATTAGTTTTGCCAGAAATGCCTGGACCCAAACGCAAACATCGAAGTGTGGCTGTTGTCCAGAGTACCACCAAGCACAGCTGAGGTCTCCCACAGGACAGGCAGGGGAATGAGGGAGCTCCTGCACTTTCCCGAGGCACACGCAAGGAGATTATTCAGGAAGTGGCAGCTGGGACGTTTCTGCCAGGCTTCCTTTACCCAGCGACCAAACACAGGGGCCATATGGCACTAAGGGAATGCCACCACTTGCTTCTCAAAGTGAACCAAGTGGTGACATCCTATCCTCTCCTCTCCAGAGATTTGTGCTTTCTGGGTTGCATCTGAACACAAGAAACATGAAGAACACCTTGAAAAACAAATGGGTCCATGTCAGACCTGTGTCTGGCAACCCTATGCCTGACCCCTCACAGTCTGAGGGCAAAGCCAGCATGTGGCATGAGCTGATCAAGTGACTCATCACGTTACCTCAGCTTCAGGGATAAAACAGTGACACACTGAATATTTAAATCTTTCCCTTGTGAACCAAGTGCGCTGCTTAGTAAACACAGTGCTCTCAGCTAACCGTGCACCACAGCCCTCCTTCCCTGTTAATGAGATTAATGAGTTTGGCAAGCCAGGGACTGCTTTAATAAATGATTAGCTGAGCTTTAGCAAATTCTCATCTGACTAACTTTCCCCACCCTACCCCCATGTGAATGCCTATATCGAGAAAAGAAAAGCAGCTTTTGGGAGAACACAGGAATTCTTTTTCTCCCCAAAAGCATTTTGGAGATGTGCAGAAAATTATCTGGCATCTTCTATAGCCTATCCCAAGCTCTTTATTAACTTGAGTATTATTTTCGGATTCTTTCCAGGAATAGCATTTAAGAGCAACACAGTGCCTCAGATTGAGAGACTGGAGCAGAGGGAACTTTAGATCTATTTAAGTCAAATTATATATAATTATATATGGCTGAACTGGAAAATTATACACCTGTTATTTCCTCTGCCAAAAAAGAATTACTGGAATTGATTCATGTAGTACGTCACTGCCGTAACAGTGTCCATCAAAAAGGTCACCAGGATGCTTGACTGCCTGAAGACAAGATGGTGGCTCTATACTGATCAGTTATGTCCAGGCATGGGAATTATAGGACTTCCTAACCTTCAAGAAGAAACTGCTGACCTCAAAATGTAGTGTAGCCAAGATAAGAAAAGCCTCAGACGTATCACAGGACAGAACTCTGGGCTGTTAATACAGCAGAGGAAAAAAGAGTGAAATATGTGAAAAATTACGAGAAGCTTAATGACAGCACCATGGTAGCTCTTTGTCTAGTTTAATACAAGTAGGACTAAAAAGAAACTGAATCATGTTGTGCTATGTTTTGACTAATGTAGACAGAGCAAAATTAGCCTTTACTTCAAAATCATCATGGAAATGCAATTCCTGCCCTCTAGAAGAATGAACCTGTTCATTGTGAATGTTTCAAGTTTCACAAGAAAAATATTTAGCTCCTGGGAGTCTCATGACTACATGACTATTTTGCTTTCCCCCCTTCTTGCTCTCCTAAACCCACAGAAAAAGGTCTGAAAATATTAATCAATTGCATCTTATAAACACAGTTATCCTTACTCTTAGAAAATAAAAAGAATCCATGGTCTCGTGTGGCTGTACAAATATATATATATATACACACACTCCCGGAGAAAGAGCTTAAAAATAATCACACTTCCGAAATATAATTGTATGGGGTTTGTCTGTTTCAATTGGCAATGTGCATTTGTCTCCTTTCTCTGATTCCTTTCCTGAACTATCCTCAGATTATGCATTCAAACTATGCAATCAACACTACACACAAGCTATCACTAATACATTTCACTGGTGATTAAAGAAAATTCCAGGAAGTGATTACAGAGGGGATATTTGGAAGGGCGGGTTTGAGCCTTGTGAGCCCGATCTTCCTAAGCGCCTTCCCTGAGCAAGAGAGAGAAGGCAATCGAGAGGTGATAACTGAGGCTCTTGCTTTGCCATTCACCTCCAGAGAAGTCTATGCCTCCCTGAGGTGAAATGAATCCCAGGAAGATTTAGCTTCACTACACTGCCTCTAGGAATAGAATCACAGAATGGCTTGGGTTGGAGGGGACCTTAAATATCATCCAATTAGAATAAAATTGATCTGCAGCACCAAACCCTGGAAGTAATGGCAAAGCCAAATACCGCAGTTCAGCGGAACAGGTCTTTCTCTCCTTCTGGAACACGAGACTTGAGTCCAAGAGAAAGCAGCACACATTATTCTTCAGCTCACATGAGTCTCCCTCATGAGTGCATACATCTCATCTTCTTCTCTGCAATTATTTGGCTCATGCTACTGCTTGCCTGAGGTAATACAGCTGATTCTATGAAACTACAAAAATTGCATCCCCCATTTTCATGTACCTTTATTGACAGGTGTGGCAGTTGTGCATACAAGAGAATGGAAATCACTGGGTCCCAAACCAGGCACCTCAGGAAAGCTACTCCTAAACTTTACCTCAGGGCTTTGGCAGAAAAGCATCAGTTTACTGGTAAGAGACAGTGCCCTTAGGGTAGCTTATACCACTTCCCAAATAAAATAAACTGTTGGGCAAAAGGATCGTTGGTTTTGGCACTTTGGATACTATGCATCATTACAAAGTGTTCTTTCCCCCACTGCTGAATACTGGCACACCATTCACACTTTCAAATGTGGATCAAGCCTGAAGCAAGAAGTGCAAGATCTGAGCTTTGAGATCAGAAAGTCAGAGATGATAAAGACATGTGTAAACAGATGAATGGAGAGCCAGTGGGATCACTGAGATTGTATTGTACAGGTCTTTGCCTACTCATGTTGGACTAAATCCAATCCATGCAATTTATCAGCAAAAGCCATCACCATCAGATTGTGTTGAGTGCCTTATGGGAAATTAATTGGATGTCTTGATCTGGTTCCTATTGGACTTGTGTTCTTAGCAACGTGACCACTAATTGTCAACTTTTTTTGGAAGCAAGAAACCAATGCCTGAACAGGTCAGCTGCAGCTGAGGTGAAAGCATGGTTCTGCTTTTCGGAGCTCCATAGCAAAACCAAGAATTTCAGCTCTCAAACTGCTTAACCTGGAAAGGGAAAAAACTCAAAGCAGCTGCAGAAAAGCGTGACCTTGCACAGCCAGCATTCAGCACAGAACCTCAACACAAAAAACACTCCATGTAGGACAGCCCAGGCTGTGCAAAGTGACTGCAGTAGACATTGGACTATTCCTTGTTCTTCCCCATTCTGTGGTGCTCTCCCCAGGCACCCCGTGCTCCTCGCTTCATTCTCTTCACCAGCTTCCCTGGGCTCCTTACACTCCCTTACGACAGCCCCTTTCACACATTCACAAAAGTCACCCTGGCTGCTCTCAGGTGAATTATCTCAGCTCTGGCCACCAGATCAAACTCAGTCTTAAAGCTGGGTCTGAAAGCTGTTACAGTTGTCAAATGGCTCCTGGTTTAGACTTGGTTCAGCATCCCAGAAATCATTTCCAGAAATATCACTCATCAGAAGCCTGAGAACAAAGCAAAAGAAATGCGAAGAGTCTCTCCCAGCCTTGTAACACCAAGCCATAATACCTGTCCTTGGGACGGCATTGGGATTTCTACTGCTCACAGGCTCACTCAAGGTGACCTCACAGGAATAAAAAGTAAGAAAAACATGAGATTTCTTCCCAGTTACACTACACTTATGCTCTGTGAAGCCAGGCAAGGGAAGTCAGATGAACACTTAAAATCAAGACAAGTAAAAGAGTCCATCCATTTCCCTGCCTTCCCCAGAAGTGTGGTCAGCTGGCCAGAAACAGCAAAGCACAACTGTGCTCCAGCATGCCCCTTCTGCCTGCCCTTCTGAACTGTGGCTGGGAAAGAACAAGTATAGCAACAGTATACAGGAACTGAGTGCTAAAATTACTGGTGGGAAAGTACTTATCAGGAAGAAAAGATCCCATTTTAACGTGGTCTGTCTTCTAATTGTAATTTTTCCAAGCTTAGTCCAAGTTGTGAGGCAGAAAAAATTTGCTCTGCTTGTTCTGTACTAAAACTGGAGTTCGGTCTCCAGTGCAGCACTTTTCTCTAGTTTTAAATGCATCAGAAATTACAGCATTAATAAGAAACCGGTCAACATGAGGGGAGGATTCATTCCAGAACCAAGCTGCACTTGGTAATTTACAAGAACAGGCTTTACACAGGGACTAAGGATACTTGGCAAATTGTATCTTCTTTTTATAGAATGAGAGCACAGTCCCACACATATCTTAACCCGTGTGACCTCACAGGAAGGAATAAAGAACAACCTGCTCTTCATCCATTTGCTGTTATTAAAACACTCGCTTTAGGCACGTGGGGGAGCAGGACAGGAGGGGGAGAAGCCAAAGCAAAGCCATTGTACCTCACACAGGATTTTTTTTCAAATTGCCGTAAGAACTCACAATGCGCAAAACCAAACAAAAGATAAATGCAAGAGCCAAAAATTAAAGACAAACAAAGGACAGAGAGGATTTACTGCTGGGAGGAAAGGGACTGAAAGTGCTGATTAGAAATTTCTCAGCCCACCTCGAGGAGGGAGGAGGGGAGAGAAGGGAACGAGAGCCTTCTCTTTCGTGCTCCCTTTTGTCTCCCTGCTTCCTCCCCATCTTGCACTCTGTCTCCTGGCCCCTCCACCTCCCAACCCCCACTTCTCTTTCCCAGAGCGGAGTGTACCACTGTGGCTGGATTAGGGCTCCTTACCTTGATGCAGACCTTTCATTCCTCTGCACAGCCACTGGGGAGAGGAAAATCTTGAAACCACGTTTGCTAGCCCCCCTCTTCCTTTCCTGTGCACACACACTCACACACCTTTGCTTATTTGCTTTCTCTCGGCTGTGAAAAAGGACATCAGCACCTGATTTATGGCTGGGCAGCAGCGGCTGGAGGGGAGCAGGCGAGCACTGACTGCCTCCATCCCTCAGCATACAGCTATGGATAACCTGTTGCCTGCCGGAAGCCTGTGCCTGCCAGCTCTCCACAGCACCAGCAGCACGCAGTCCTGTCTCAAAATCACAGGGCTAGAGGAAACTGGAAGGTCTTCCCACTGCAGCGATACCTCTCTCTCTGCATTGACCCTGCATGCTCCAAACAGCGCTCGCTGCCAGGAATCGTGAACTGCCCTCAGTGGAGGGAGAAAAGTGTCAACAGCCCGGTCTTTTAGCTTTATAAAAAAGTCCTGATTAGCCTGACATGTCTAGATAAAGAAGCTCTTTTAAAAGACTGAGGAATGTAATGTCAGGTTTAGCTACACACGGTACTACTCCTTAACCGGTCCCTGGATGCTATTTATCAGCACACTACTATGGCTAGTAGGAAAGGAGGGGTAGCTGAGGGTGCGCTGGCACTCCAGACCAACTCACTGAAGTGGGATACATTCGGAAGCAGCCAAATGGCAGGGAAGGAGGAAGGGAGAGAGGATGAGCTGGAAGCTGCTGAAGCCCCAGATGAGGCCGTGAAACCCTGGAAGGGAGCAGTAGGCAGGCATCGGTGTTGAAGATGACTCAGAGTGAAAATGCAAGGAAAGGGGTGGGTGGGTGGTGGGAGAGAGGTGTTATGACTAAAAGCCGAATTTACTGCTTGTGAATCCTAAATCTGAATAGGAAGAGGGAAGAGGCTGAGGTCTTTTTTGTGGGATACATTGGTGGCAGTGGGAAATATATGCCACTTAACCCAAGTGTCTGTTTCTTCTTTCAGCCTGTAACCAGCCTGCCTGGCTAAGTCATCCTACTGCAGCTTTTCCTATAGCCTGCTGCTCCTGCCTGTGCCTGGCTGCTCCACCGGCTCACAGGAGGCAGATCTTGCCCCTGACCTGGCGGGGCTTTCTCTTTCTCCCCGGTTCCCGGCTGCCCCGCCGCTCTCATCCTCCTGTAATCCCTTCTCTCTCCTTTCCTCGCTGCCCAGCTCTCAGACCCAGCCCCTTTTCAGCTTGGCCCCCCTGCCCTCTCCCCATGGCTGAACCCTCTCTGTTCGCCTCTCTGTTCGCCTCTCTGGCTCCCCTCTCCCTGCCCTAGGGGGGGGCTTGCCCGACCTCTTCGGGACCCGGCGGGGCAAGCGGTGCTCGGCGAGCTGGGCAGGGGAGCAATCCCATCCTGCGCTCACGAAGGCCTGGGCACAACTGCACCGTCACGGGGAAGGCCCCCCTCGAATTCTGCCCCCCCTGGAAGCCGGGGCAAGGCAGGTCAGCCCCCTCTTCTCACACCTCCGTTGAGACGGCATGTGCGGTCAGGACACCGGGTAAAGGAGAAGTTCCTGCAATTGTTCCCGACCCGGCACGGCGCGGGCGGGCGGGCGGGGGGAGCCGGGGGTTTGTCGCCATCCCTCCCGCACGGCGGCCAAGGACACTCCGGTCCCCCCGGGCCGGCTGCCCCTTCCCCGACACAAGCGCGGTCTCTCCCCCGCGGCGAGCGGGGCCCCAAGCGCCCCGCGGACCACGCGGAGAGAAGCGCCGGGGGCCCCTCGGACCTGCCCCGCGGCCCCGGCCGGGCAGGAGGCACCGGCTGCCCCCCGGTCCCCCGCCCGCTC
>VZRV01010993.1:2244807-2255727 GCA_013398115.1 Falcunculus frontatus | reverse complement strand
GCCCCCCGGCCCCCAGCCCTCTCCGCGAAGTCTCCGCAAACTGCACCACGGGACGTCCCCGAGCAGCCCCCGGCTCCACGCCGGCTCCCTCTGCAGCATCTCCCCAAAACCTCCCCATTTTCGCCCTCAAGAAAGCCGTGAAGCCCGGCGGGCCGGGCACGGCACGGGGACGTCGGGGCCACCGGGACACCCGTGCCCCCGCCCGCGGCCCTACCTGCGAGCCACAGGACGACGATCCATCCCAGGACGTGCCCATCCATCTTCCCAGTGGTCCAGGCGGCGCGGGGCGGCGGGAGAGGCGCGGGGGCGGCTTCCCGAAACTGCTCCGCTTCCCGCCCTCCTTCCCTCCGGCAAAGGCGCGTTTCGGTTGCCTGGTGCCGCTCCTCAGCCTACGGGCACCCCGGCACGTTCCTCTGCAACTCCTCCAGCCCCCGGCATCCCCGCTTCTTAGCGGGGTTCTTACAACTTCTCTAGTAAGCGCTTACAAATGTCCCCGCCGATCATCCGTCCTCCCCAAATTAGCCAAATGTGTACCTTGGGAAATGAGCGTAGACGGTTCCTGTTCTAAATTTCCCTGGGGTTCCCACTTCCAGCACGGGCACTGCAACTAATTACTGTAATTTTAGATAAAGAAGGAGTATAATTTTAGGTGAGGAGGTGTTCTGGCTGTTAACAATGGGCAGCCGATTTGCGGGGTGTTAAGTTTTCGTGCCAACATGATACTGGAAGGGGATGGGGATTTTTTGTTTGTTTTTGGTTTCTTGCGGGTTTTTCTGTGAGAAAGGGGTCACATATAGCTAAAAATGACATTTTAGAATATGGATGTTGCTTAGAAATTAAATGGTCCTGGCCGCAGCAAACCCACGTGGACACACATTAACTGTACTTAAAACTTTTAAAGTTTCTCTGAAAACTTAATAAGTCAGTGGAATTATTCATGGGCCTAGAGCTGGCTAAAAAGCATCATGCTTTCTTTTGTGGCTCAGCACCAGAGAGAAGCATCTTGCAAAATGGCCCTTCCCATTCGCATCATCCAGCACAGCTTCCCTTTGAGTGTTGTTCATCCTCAGGCACTTTTCTTAAAGGGCTTGGCTGGTGTTTGCAACCAAAGCTGGGATGCTGCAGTGATCCACATGAGAGATGGGAGTAGTCTCCAACCTCGTCTCATCTGGAATCTGCCAAAAAACATAAACGATTCTGATTTTTCTAAAGCAAAGCGCTTGGTGTGTCCTGCTGCTAAAGGCAGGGGGCACAGGGATGCCTGCAGTCAATCTGTACAAGCTGTTTACATTCTAGCAGGTGTTTTCCAGTTGCTTGTAGATTTCCTCATCATTTCGCCTTTCAGACTGAACTTCTCTACAGGCAAGATAAGCTTTTCCTTAAAAAGCGTGAATGAAAAAAGATCAATAATTTCTGAGGGAAAAAGCAAAGCAGCATGTTTGCTGTGATAAAAGATGTGTTGAAACATCTTTGGTTGTTTTCAAACAGGTGTAGTCCCTCTGTTAGTACAGTTAAAATGGAATTAAGCAAGGGGACAATCCCTAGGCAGTCGATCTGGTTTTAAGTGTTTTATTTGGAGCTATTCAATGTTATTTAAAAATATTTTTCACATGGAAGTTTATTTTTATTCAGCATTGCTTTAAAAAGAAATACACACCCACCCCAATCAGTGTCCTGATGTTCCTCTGACCTGATACATTATGAATTTAACTGTTTTGCAGTACTAGCTAGAAGTGACTGTTAAGAAGTAAGTCCTGTTACACTAAATAATGGATAGGTGCAGCAGCCCACAGTGATGTCCTCCTTCAGCACACTGATCTGACACCCCATAGCCTTCGTGCATACTTGCAGGTGGAAGACAAAGTAAAAACTCTCTTTAGGGCCACAAATTTAGCCTCCAGTAAGGTGTGGTTCCAGAAAATTCAGATGGAACTATAATACTTTGCATCAGCTGAGGGCCTGCCCCACCACTGATAGCTATCTATAGGATATAATCCATGAAAGTTTGTATGGGCTGAGCTAAGACTCCTAAAAGGTAAATACAAAGCTGTCTTTCTCTCCCTCCCCTAACCATTTTTCCTGATAACCCTCAAAATTTCAAGTGAAATCCTGGTTCCTTGCCTTTTTGTAATTTAGCTGGCCAGGAGTCTGATCCAGAGTTTCCTGAGACAATGTTGATGTTGATATTATCTCATCTGTTTAACACTGGGAGCAGTACAATCCCTTATGCGTCACTGTTGTTAGCTACTACTGGGGTTTTTGTTGGGTTGTTTTTTTTTTTATCTACTCCAGCTTTTGCAAATAAATTTGGCATACATCACTTTTGCTAAACTTTTGACTCACGACAAAGGAAGGAAAGATTTTCAATACAAGGAAGCACCATTGTTTCGCGTGTAACGTTGGATTTACATCTGCTTTGACATTCTCATAAACTTACTGTACGGTCCTTTCTCATTTAACGTGAGCTGTCATTTGTATATATCCACGTAAGATGGATGCCCAGGCCCTGAATAGATGTTCCAGATCTCTGCAGACCTTTGATCTCACGATTGCAACATCTGAGCTGGCTTAATAGTTAATGATGGGATGTTGTCTTTCCTTTTAGCCTAAGACAGAAAGCTGCATGACTGCAGTTAGCCCCACTTCACCTTCAAACGGTGGGGAAATTCCTATGCAATTAGCCAGATGGCTTCAAGCCACAGCCCAGCAGGGATTCTCTGTCCTTTGGAAAACAACATACTGCTGGACTTAAACCTTCATCTCCCTCAGTCACTTGACAACCTCGATACCGGATGAGCAAATTCCCCGGTGTTTGCCCTGTGTCATTCAGTCCCAGGCGGAATCAGAGGAATACCACACTACAGCACTGTTTGATCTCGCTGCTGATACCGTGACTCCACCTGAAGGAGTTCTCTAAGCGATGGGATCATGAACTAATTCAGCTGAACGATAGGGAAACAAACAAACAAATTTTTACTCATGCTGTAGCAGCTGCTGGCTCTTTTCTCTCCTTGCCAAGTACTTCATTCCTCCCTCCCTCGTCTCATCTTCCAGTACCAATCTTTTGTGGCCATTTCCTCTCCTGATAAGCAGAGTCAGCTTTTTAAGTTACCACCACGTGGAACGATTTACACCAACACCTCAGTCAGAATGACCCATCTCGGCAACATCTCTGAAAACCCACTCTGCTGCATGAAGATTTTCATGCTGTTCAGCCCCCTGGATTTCCCTTGGAGAAATTTCCATAGAAACAGTGATTTCTACAGCTTTTCTGGGATGCCATGCTGGATTCAGCCATTAGACACTGCTCTCTTGATTTAGTACTGAGATCAGCACATCGCCGAACTCACTGGGTGACACACCATCAGTTCATAGCGTTTAGTGAGTCTCTTCAGATAGCTACTAAGTAAAACTTTTCCTCGTTTGCTGTGTTGCACTGGAATCTCTTTATTAATCCTTGATAGCTTCACAGCAAGACATTGCTGAAATATATGCACTCTCTCTACATGTTGGTTTTTTCTGAGCTGCCTGGCTACATTTGATAGCACAATAATACAGAGCTTTTACGTCCTATTAACATCAGGAGTGAGTGATGTGGATATATAAACTGCTCTCGTAGTTTTATACCAAGATGTTTGTACCAAGAAATGTTTAGACTATTTAATGGAGAAATTTGGCTTTCTCACTACAATGAACCTTCAGGTCTGTAATATAAATTCAGCATTAGGAAGAACCCAAGAGAACAGCATCCTCCTATAGTATTTACTCCTCTGTATAAATTTCCTATGCTGCTCCTGACTCATTTTTAGACACCAAAAACCATAGCATGCTTTTGCTACACCAAAAGAGTGACCCTGAAATTTTCATTAAAGCACTTACAGCATGTAAGCAATAATGATTTGTGAAGTTATTATATAGGTACAAGATCACAAGTGAATCACCCCAGCTCACCATCTTTTTTGTGTCACTATAGGCAAAAATATACAATAGGACAAACTCTGCTTGCACATCTACAGATAACCTAGGAGGTAACAAGCTGTTAAACCCTCTAACATCATGTTTGTTTCAGCTGTAGGGAAACTTTGGGCAGCAAAAGTACCTTCAGGGACTTGGAAATCACAGCCTGGACTTTTGTGACTGTCCAATCCAGCTTTCTTAATAAAACAGGCCACATCACTTTGCCACACTACATCAATTAGTTTGAACTACAGCCTATATGTTACAAAAAGGAATCATAAATTACTTTGGGTTGGAAGGGAGCTCACCCTGCCCCTAATTTAATCTAATTTCACTTTCTAGTACTGCCAAGCCAGAAGGCAGGGCACTCTTAAAGCATTTCTGAAGAGGTAACAGCAGGCTGTGATCAAAGCACCCTTAACATCCTCTCTGGAAGTTCAACAGATTGTTAGCCTGCTATATTCTTAAGCTAACATCAGAACTGGAGAGAGCATCCCAGGCCCAGCTGTTAAAAGCATGAAAGCACAAGTACCACAGCATCATCATCCCTGCTTAGTATTTGTTTATCCTTCCAGGGATCATGCTGCTAGTACGACATAGCACCACATAGGAAGCCTCTCTTTGGTGGATATCCCACTCTCTCACCTACCTTATTAAGTATTCCCTCAATCTTTGTATTTTTCACAAGTAACTGTGATGACTGTATGTTTCCTTGAAAGGTACTAACAAGTACTTAGTAGTATGCAGTCAAGAAACAACCTAAGAAAGATCTTAATAAAGAGTGTGATTACAATTCCTCATTTAAAATTATGTTTTGAGACCTCTTAAGCTAATGCTTTAACCAGGGACTGGATGGTCTTTGTTTCATAAATCTGTATCCTTGATTCACTGTTGTGTGGTCAAGTCACATGCTTCACGTGTCTGAATGCATTACCTTTAGTAACCACATTTAATATCTTTTTGATGCAATTACAAACCAATGTGACAGAATCTATTTACTGCAAACCCATGTTGACTGGCATTAATTACGTTACTTTTCTTTAATTCATTATTGAAGCAAATCCTGTGTCAGTGATTCTATTCTCTTGCCTGGGATCCCTGTCACTCTGACAGGTCTGTAATTACTCAGGTCATCCTACTTAGGGCCAGATCCAAAATAAGATTTTGGAAAATTTTCGGTACCTAACATTTAGGACTCAACTCTAAAACACCCTCATTCTGCAGCAGATTGAGACTGAAAGCACACATGTACTGTCAAAGTTGCCTAAATGCTTCCAGTTTTCCTTCTCTGCATGCCCAGATAGTCCTGAGCACAGAGATGTCTAACAAACACCCAAGGCAAGGCATTTGGGGCGTCACAGCCAGGTCCTCTTTTTCTACCCTGAAAATCTGGTCTTATCAGATATTAAGGATTTCCCAGACTCTGTCCAGCATACTCGGAACAATGTGGTGGTTTCACTGGAGCCATGGCATTAAAGATATTTGAAACTGATGGCACAGAGGGGATGCAGCTGTAGCACACCTGGGCAGCTGGTTGCCATGTCTCAGGTTTAGTGGTTCTGGGATGTGCTGGTCACCAGGGTTACAGCACTCGCCCAGCAAGTCCCGTGCATCCTACAATTCCATGACCTGCTGAACTGCAATCCCCAACATAAATGCTACGATTTCTGGAGAGCAGACAGAAGCATCATCAGCTCTCATTTGAGTTCCCTGAGAAACCTGGAAGAAAGGTGCTGATACCTCCCATGAGGCCTGGTCCAGGACATTCACAGTAGGTCCAACACCTCAGCAAAACCCTGCAAAGACAGGCATGGGAACAAGGCAGGGTGACATGGCCTAGCTTTTGTAAAAAGGCCTCCTGACTCCTAGGTGTTCAAAGTTACATCCTTGATCACATAGGTGAGGTGTAAGGCACCCTGCACTCCTCTTGCAGCCGTGGCACTGTTCAAAAAGAAGCCCCATATTCACTAGGTCCAAAGGTTAAAAGAGAAAGCTGGCAGCTGTAGCTGACTGGTTAAATTATTCACCTGGGGAAGGGAAGCCTGCAGGCTCTCGTCCCTGGGATGTCTATGCATTACATGTGAAACAATAATAATTACTGGTTTCCACTTTGTGTCTGTCTCCAGAGAATTTGTAGCTTTTTAAATCTCCATAACCGGGCTGAGAAAGAAATCAGCTGTGAGATTATGTGACAAAAGCTTGTCTCCAAAACACACAAAGGAGTGCACAGAGACAATGCCACTTGGGTGGCTGGGAGCCCAACACACACACCCTGCCCTGGCTCCTCCCACACCCATCACAAAAGCCCATCAATGGCCCATTTTCACAAGTCCAAAGGAGCACAGGGACACAATGGCAGATAGGAATCCTCAGAAAGAGCTCACAGTAAAGGAAAACCATTCCAGGCCCTTCCCAGGGCTGTCCGAGGAAAGCCTCGGCCCCAGGGTGCAGACTGGAACATATCAAGATGAGTCAACACCACAGCAACTTTAGGACTGAGAGGGATTGTATCCTATGGATATAGGACTCGTTAGAGGATGCAAGGGAAGAGCATTTAAGGATAGCACAGGACTCTCTGTGGGATGCTTACGGGAGGAATCAAAGGGAAAGAAAGAGAGATCTAGGTGATTTGGGAAGGAATAAGTAAGGGAAATACATGGATAACGGGATAAAAAGTGCAAGTTGTGTGTTAAGAGTTTGCTGGGTGATGTGCTTATCCGTCATACGCAGCCCATTCCTTTCTTCTTATTAAATTCCTTTATAACTTTTCTTCTGGGTGAACAACCCTCTATTTTGGATGCATCCATGTGTATGGGGGTCTGGTGCCAGTCTCTAGTCAAGCCATGCATTGGAGAGTCCACATGCCTGGGTGACAGTGACTGGACAGACAGGAGTAAATCGACTTAAATTCCAGCACCTGGAGTGAGACTGCAGGTAGACAGGGTCCCTAAGTGTCCCTGGAGCCAGGAGCTGGAGCGAGTGATGGTCTGGGTGGTATCAGCTGGGCCTGGACTGCAGGCACTGGTGTGGGCTGGGTGCCAGCAGCTGGAGAGCCCCGAGGGAGTGACCAGGATTACTGTCCCCTAGAGCAGACCCGTGGTCAGAAGCCCTCATGGCAGCGGTGCCAGGAGGGAGCGAGTGTGACAGCGTTAGTAACAATCCAGCTGGACCTCTTTGTGGGAAGGTGGTGTGCCCTGAGAGCCAGGGAGGGGGAGAGGATGGCTCATCTCTAATGGGAAAACCACAGGAGGAGCTGGGTTAGGCTGGGAATACATACTTGACCTCTCCTCACTTGGACCTGGGAGTGTGGAGTTGCATCAGCCCCGCCTCTCCCCCGGGCTGATGGATCTGGCCTGATTCCTCCAACATAAACACCAAATATTTCCCTTTGTGGGAGAGAGCTGTAACCCCAGACCAGCAAGTAAGTGGGGAACAGCAGATGTAGTCACTGCCATGCTTTTAAGAATAACTTTGGTCATTCTTTCTGACAAAAAACTGCAAGGAAAGATTATAGCTTTGAATCCTGAATGAATGAAAATACATTACTGACAGAAAGCTTCCAGATAATTTTTCTGTCTATATAGAACTAGGGTACCTAGACCCTATTTTGAGATACTGGCAAACTCCATGCATTGATGGAAAAGCACAGGCTGGCAGAGGAGTTCTTTGGACTATTTATCAAGGCCAGGTACCTAGGACTTAAAGTGTTGGCATATTAATTAATTAAATTAAGTGCTTAAAAAAACCCAAAAAACAAAAAACCAAAGTTTTTTGCATAACACTTGTTGTTATCTGCTGGAATGGCCCCAGTGCTACAAATGTTATTTTCAAATCAGTGTAAATGGTCCAGAAAAGTCCTTTGCCCACCAAGTTAAATAACAGACAAATGAAGATTTAAAACATGAGTTTCTTCAGGGTCACTGGGCTCTCCTCAGGGCCCTGGGGAAGAATACTGATGGCATGATGCTCTGAAGATGATCTGTTCCCTGTTTTTTTAATCTGACCCCCACGCCACATAAGAAAATCTTTTTTCTCTCTACTGCTTATGAATTTTATTTTCCAACCACACCTCTAGCCCTAGGAGAGCCCTCACTGGAGCCTTGTGTTTTTCAAACAGTTGATGCACACATTATCTGAATTTCTTTAAAAGGAAGGGCTGCTGAAGGGTGGGTCCCAAAGCTGCACATGAGAGAAAACGATATGATGTGAAAAAAAATAAAACACAAGTGCACAGATGCACTCCTAGCAACAACTCTTACAGTAATATAACAGTAAACACTTGCCTTTCTGCCTGAAAGAACCAGGCTCTGTGCAGATGTTTATATTTACAAGATACAAGTCATTTCTTGCAGTCTCTCCTCAGAGACTTAGTATTAATGTATCTGGAACTAGACTGGAATATGAATTATTTTCCACAGCAGTAAAAGTGACTTTAAAAATGCTTACCTGTTCTCACTGAGGTTACATCACGATTTTCTACATTTTTAATAATGTGATTGACTCCTCCTGTATGTTTAACAGCAAACTGCCTAAGTGGAACACAAACCGAAGAGTTTCATGAGATTTGAGCAAGACAGAGCAGCCTCCAGAATGAGCCAGCACTTTTTAACCCTCAGAGAAACCACCCACCAGGGAGATGCAAGAGCAATCTGGTCTGACCTCACCTGACAGCAGTTCCAGCATAGACAAACATAATCAGTTAAGTCAAAGATTTAAGCCTGAACAACAGCTACCTCCTTTGGAGGTGAGCAGACTTGCCCAAAGATGAAAAAAGTGGCTAGATTGAGGAAAAGAGGCAGATTTTTCCAGTGATTTGGAAATGCACGGATGTGTTTCATCACAGTTTTTATCCTCATATCTAAGTTTACAGTAAATTCAAGAGGTCTCTGGGATGGAGAATCACAAAGAATCTTGCAAGTCAGTGCTGCACCATTTATTTTCATTGAGACTCTCTGGATAACTCCATTGGAGATGTCTGCATGAGAAGCAGACAAATGCTGAAGGAGATTCCCCAACAGACAGGGGAACAGTGAGGAATGTGGGAGACATCACATGCCCTGGCCAAGGAAAACCAAGGCAGAAGTTAATCAGGGTCCATGCCAATACTGCCACTTCAGTAACCCTGTTTCATGGCAAATGTAGGGTCCTCTGTTCCAGGCAGATTTCTGCAAACTGATTAAACTTTGTTTTAAAGCCACTTGTGATTATTGACCTGCTGTGATTATAGCCCAGCTGACTTCTCTTTATTTTTATTTTTTTACTATGGCCAGTGGAGATCATTTGATTTTTGAGAGAGATCAATAGAAAGCTTAAGGCAGGAAGCAACTCTGTGCCAATTACCAAAATGATGCAGAACAGATTATTTCCAGCTTTTATTTTATCTGAACTGTGGTTCCCCATGCACTTTCACTGAAGGAAGTGTCAGTTATGTCAATGAGATAGATGAAAGGAAAAAACCCCAACAACCACAACAAACTACCCAAAACCACAAAAAGAGAGTCTGAACAGCAGCCTCAGTTTTGTGTAACATGAGCTCCCAAATAATTTTTAATAAACAAGTTTGTCCTTCCAAGTGCACGCACGCCCACTGACCTCCTCCACTTTCTGCCACGTATCTCAAAACCAAACTTCTCACCTGAAGTTGGTCTCCACTTTTTCCTCCACTCCCTCCTGAACCTGGTGCAAGTTCCTGCTCTCATGGGGTATTTCTTACTCTTCAGCACCCAAAGAACATTAAAATAATAATAATAATTTTTAAAAAGCAGCCCTGACACAGTCTCATCAGGACCTGCTGTAAGGTTGTTGTCCACAAAATTCAGATTCATCTACATGGTGTGCAACAAGCCAATAATTACACATTTGAGAGTGACATTGATTATTTATTTATTTTGGAGTTGCAGAAGCCTGGGTGTTTGGTGGTATTCTACAAATCAAGCACAGCCCACTGGGCTCTCCACGGCATTACTTATACACAAAAATGTTGTGTTAGTAACCTCCCAAGTGTGATAGGTTAATAATTACCATACAAATTACATAATCCCACCTGACTCCTATGCATGCTCAGGGGAAGGATCTTCACCTGGGCAGGGGCTTTTTTGACCTGGAGGCATGATTTTTAATATCATAATGAAGGCAGTTCAGCTATATCCAGACGTGTTCAGGAGGCACCTGAATCTGGCACGGGATGACGGGGTTTTGTGGTTTAATGTTTACAGTGATAGTGCTGGGTTGATGGTTAGGCTAGATGATCCTAAAGGTCTCTTCCAACCTTGATTTTAGGATTCTACAGGACACATGGACCTTGGGTCTTTTTCCAAGGTGGCAATATATACATCAACAGCTTGATTTATTTCATCCATAGAGTTTGTTAGCTCCAGGATGTCCTTGACTAAGGGCACTATCTGGTTCTACTGACATACAGTATCTTGTTTTACTTAATGAAAGACGGGAAATCTAGGTTGGCTATTAGGAAGAAATTCCATAATGTGAGGGTGGTGAACCACAGGAGCAGGCTGCCCAGGGAAGTTGCCCATCCCTGAAAGCGTTCAAAGCCAGACTGGATGGAGCTCGGAGCAACCTCGTCTGGTGGAAGGTGTCCCTGGAACTACATCATCTTTAAGGTCCATTCCAACCCCTTACCGTTCTACGGGTTTGTGATCCTTAGAGCTTGTTGGCCGCTATCTGTCCCACTGCTAAGTCTCCTTTATCGCTGATAAGGAGTACGCAAAGCTCCAACACGGGAGCACGGCCCACGCTCACGATGCCAGCGCCACTGCAGCCATGGCCGCCCCGCCTTGCCGCGGAACGCGCGGGCACCGCCCCGCCCGCCCCTCATGAGGGGCCGCGCTGCCGCCGCGTGTGGGGAGCGCCCGGCGGCGAGGCCATGGCGGGGCGCGGCGGCTCCCGCAGCGCCTTTTTGCGCTTCGTGCACGACCAACTGCCCGAGCTGGAGCGGCGGGGGCT
>VZRV01010993.1:2175229-2244749 GCA_013398115.1 Falcunculus frontatus | reverse complement strand
CGTGCCCTACTGCTCCCGGGTATGGGTGGTGAGGGCGGAATGTCGGCGGGGCTTCGCTGGAGGGGGGGGCTGGCAGGCGGCTCGGCGCCATTTCGGATGGCCCCGCTGAGTGGCCTCAGGTGGCTGCGCCATCGTGCCCTCAGTGCGGGGGGCAGCTCTGGTTCGTGTGCTGTGGGCTGTGTGGTGGCATCCGTGGCTGGCAGCAGTAGCTCCAGGGGATCTCTTGTTTGTGGCTTGCTCTCCCCTGGAGCTCCTTCGCCTTGCTGGGTGTTTGGAATCCAGGCTTACGGCGTTGTTAGGAAAAAAGCGCCTGGAAGCGTTTGAGTCAGTCTTGGCAGCCATCGGCAATGTCCTTTGGAAATGCAGGAGTGGTTTCTTGCACGTGGAGTTTGTTGGTTTGTGGGACTACTAGAAAAATGTAGAAACCTTTTTACAAAAGTTAATTTTCCTTCAAGTCCCTGACAGAGGAAGGAAAGACAGCGTATACAGAGAAGGCTCGTAAATGGAATAGCAAGAAACGCTCTCAGAAGACTACAGCAAAGGAGGTAAATGCTGAGAATGGAACGCCCTCGAAGAAGGAGGAATAAATGGTGTTGGGCTGTGTATAGTCGGTTCCATAGGATGCTATTGGAGTTCCACGTGCTCTCCACAGCCTCCAGCCTCTGGAGGTTATGGCTGCAGTAGTAGTTCACACCATTATGAAGGTTATGCAGATAATTGTTCTGGTTTGAACTGAAGGTAGAAATACTTTCTACCTCTTTAAACCAGCATAGCTTGTTCCTTTGGGCTCTTTTACCAAGTAAAATGTAGTTCTCTAGCATCCTAGTTTTAACAGTATTTTGCAGTTTTGTTGGTTTTTTTAAAATTTATACTGTAAATTGGTGTTACTTCGTGTCATAGGTTCATGTTGCCTTTGCTTTGTGGCTGTCAGTGGTTTAGGTGGTTCT
Organism: Falcunculus frontatus; assembly: GCA_013398115.1. Classification (NCBI taxonomy): domain Eukaryota; kingdom Metazoa; phylum Chordata; class Aves; order Passeriformes; genus Falcunculus; species Falcunculus frontatus. The sequence goes on along the minus strand of VZRV01010993.1, from coordinate 2,243,802 downwards.
TGTCTGGTGGCCTGAAAGCACATCTTAGAGGCAGCTCAGCTGGTTTGTTGTTCTTTAGGAGCTGTGTGGTGAACCAGGTCAATGAAATGTTGCGGCCTATGCACAAGTAGAATAATTACACCCTGCCATTATTTTTAGGTTGGTTGGATATTGGAGAGAGTAGTCCTACTATTGTGGAGGACAAAATAGATGTAGGCAGTTGGGTTAAGCTGAGTGTGTATGGTTCTGGTTGGAAATGGTGCTAAACAGATCATTTCTACTATTTACTGCCTTGAAAAGGTGTGTGTGTCTCTTCTGTTTATTTGTTTCTGTCTCTTTTCCTCTCCCAGGACTTCCCTGAAGCAGAGTTAGTTAAGCGTTTGAATTATAGGAGGTGTCGGAAAGCTTATTTTATTTCAGTCTTTCTGGGTAGTGTAAAAACTTGTGTGTCCAAGGAAAGAGCCTGACTGAATAAATGGATAATACTGCATTTACTTCTTCATACTCTATTACTAGATAATGACTACGAACTATGAATTAATGGTGAGGGTGAATTCCAGGACGTCAAAACATTTGCATAGTGGTAGAAGGAATGACAGAATGATCCTAGTTAGGAGTAACTAGTAAATATGGATTAGTTAAATTAGTCAGTCTAGACTAGAAGCGAGGTATTAAGCAATGTTTTCTGATTTTGGGGGCCTGCCTGTTTGGGAAAAAGCTGTTTAAAATGTGATCATCGTTGTGTCATTTAGCAGGCTGAGGGGATGTAATTAATGAAACTCCATTTTTATCTATCGTAGAGAACTAAGTGAAATGGCAGATAAGTCACAAATGGAAGCTTCTGTGTTTCCTTCCACAAGTTGTAGCATTTTAGAAGGCTGTAATCAGGGACAGGAATAATTGCTTTGCCAAAATAAAGATCACCATCCTTACTGCTTGTCAGTGGAAATAGGGAAATGTGTATAGATGAGATTATGTGATCTCAGTTTATTCATCACAGCTCTGTACACAGACAGCCAGAGTTACTCTGTGTAGTAAAAGCTCGTGTTCCTCTTCTGGAGGTGGCCAAAGTTTACTTAGATGGGAATAATTCCTCATTTTGTTTTAGACAGTTCTAATTGATAACCAGTTTACTTTGGCTAAGATGGTTATCTGCAATCAGTGTACCTGGGTGTGGATGTTAGTCCCAATTTGGGTTTGAATGATCATATTCTGTAAGCCTGCCAGGTTTCTTTTCCCATCCTATTAAAAGCTTATTGTTCATTAATGAATTTTCAGAGCAGTCCAATGACTTCCTTAAGGCTTTATCAGCTTTTCATGAACCTGTTTCCTAGTCAAAGACAACTAACGCATGTGCCAGGTGCTTTTTTCATAAAACTTATGGAAAAAAGCTTTTAATTCCAGTTTGAAGAATTCCTTGCCTGTGACAAGTGGTTGAACTTAAGAAAATAATTTTGTTTTTATATTACCTTTTGTAAATTTAGCTGTAGTTCTTGAAAGTTGTAATGGGTTGACAAAAATACTGAAGAGAAATCCTGCCTTCATGGCCTACAGGCACTTGTATATATAAACTGTTTCACGTAACTACAACTGTTAGTGGATGTTGCATTTTCCTCTGATATGGGGAGCTGAAGAACTTTTTTTGGGGTGAGAAGACTCTTTTGTTTTTGGGGTTTTTATTAACTTTCTCATCTTTTCCAGACACGTAATCTGCCTGATCCAGTTCCTGCCCCTCTGACCACAAAGATGCCCAGTGTTACTCCTTTGCCAGATGCCTGTGCTCTGTCTTGGAAGAATGATCAGGGTATGATGACCTTAAAGCAGTTGATCCTGGTAGATGAGAGCTTGCCCTTTGAGGATGTTCTCAGTGGTACCTATACAAAGACTGTTTGCATTTTGCTAAAAGCCGTCTGTGTCAGCTGTTTGTTTTACGCTACTGGGCTACTGCTATAAAAGGTAGAACTCCAAGAATTCTGTCCTCTGTTTTTTAGCTCAATGGGAGTATAGCCACTAACAGTTTCTTTTTGGTTATTTCAAGATTTTTAAGGAAAAGGTTATTTTTCAAGCCCTACATTTATGATTTGACAAGGCCTAATCCAAGTTCATCGTAAAAGAATACTTGTACCAATGTCAAAGGATGAAGAATTGTTAGGTATCAAAGTTCAACATTTGTATGATAGAGGTATTAAATGAAACAGGGGCCTGGCCTCATTGGGAGAATAAAAGAGGGAATATGCACTCTGTCAGTGCCTTTATAACATCCTGACTTGCTTCCTTATTGAAAGAACTCTCAATAACTAAACCTTTCTTACCTGTACCCTATCTTCAAATGGATGTTCTAATTAGAGTTGAGCAGTGAACACATTTGTAATCTTCTACCCAATGAATATGATGTTACTCTGAAAAATGATAAAAGGCAGTGCTTACAAGGTAAGTCAAGAAGCTAATTCATACAAGCTTTATCTGCTGTGTGGTTAAGTCTCAGCTCCAGCCTTTTACCTCAGTCTCTTGAACTGTTTTCATGTTGTCATGGTTATGGGGGAACAAGAAACAGTAGCTCCGTAAAAAGTGAAATACTTACTAGTGCCCTCTGTGCCAGGGGTCATGCTCCTGCTCCTGTGTCACTGTGATGCAGATTTGATTGGGATGATCATGCTGGCTTGAGTTGACACAATCGATCTTTCAGCTGAATGAGAGGCATAACAATAAAGGATAATTGAGATACATTTCATGATGCTGCTCTTAATATTTCTCAGTTAAAGTTCTGTGTGGTTCCCTGTAGCTATATCCATTTTTTTGTGAGGTAGGAGAGGTGTCTTTCCTATGACCCCACAGTACTGTTTAAGACCCACATAAGGGAGCATGACCATTCAAGCTTAGGGCAACTGGTGTTCAATGTCCTAAAGTCTGGCATACAAAATTATTTAAGTGTAAAGACAATTGCACATCTCTATTATCTAGTAGAGCAAGTAGGATTTTTATTTACGTGTAAAGACAGTTACGCATCTCTATTATTTAGTAGAACAAGTAGGATTTTCTTGCTGAGGTTTAGAGTTAGGATTAAATAGCGATGTTAAATTTCAGTGAGGGCATTGTGATAGTCATGAAGAGAAGGATTAAGGTGTATTGTAAAACATTTTTCATAGTTGGATGCTTTTTAAATTAGTAAATGATAAATCTGTTTCTTAATATTTGTGTTGAGTATTCTTGCTGCTTTCTTTGGGAGCTCATTTGGTGGAGGAAAAGCAATCCTTTTAATTAACTTCCCATCTTCTTGCCCCACAAGATTGCTACCAATTTATTTAAGTGGTGTAAGCTGTCAAACTGAGCTTGTGAGGCTGTTTTGCAGCTCCTGATTTGGTTTTTTCCTAACCTTATTTTCTGAAAGGGCAAATAGATGTATCCTTAAAAGGAATAATAGTTCCTGTTGGATTTCAGGCCTCTTAACATCTTGTGGGTTTGGAGGTTGGCTTTTTTTTTGTAGTTGCTTTTATTTGTTGGGTTTTTTGCCTGGTCTCTACACACAGTAGCATCCCTGGAAGGGGTTATCAGCACTACCAATGTGCCTGACTTCACCATAAGTGTGATCTTGTCCTCTTGGATACAGAGCAAGAGCTGTGTGTACTGCTTGGTTGTTAACCTTCTTTACCCAGTCATAAGAGAAAGTTCACCAAAGCTTTCCCTGGGTGAGGTGAGACCAGCATGGCATCTGTAACCTCTGGTGGCTTGTCTGAAGGTGGTTTTGTTCTTTTTCTTTCAGGTGTGATTGCAGACATCTTCTACTTCCTGGATATTTACAGCTATGGGAAGCTGCCACCCCAGTGCGAGCAGCGCTTCCTTCCCTGTGAGATTGGGTGTGTCAGGTACTCCCTGCAGGATGGAATCATGGCTGATTTCCACCACTTCATAGATCCAGGTGAGTTCCAAGAAACTCAGAGAAGTACTGGGGTGAGAGGGAGGCTTTCTGGTGTCACTGCTGCCCAGATTAGATTTCTAGTATTAAGACAAATTTATTTCCTCAACCATAAGTGGTCAGACTTCTTGAAATACCAGAGCAGTACCGATTGTTTCTGAAGAGAATTAGTGTCAGAAGTTCATGTAACTTCAAAGAAGGTAGGCTGAATCCAGGAGGACCTTCACGTGTTTGTGCTTTATATTTTATCTCAGTGACTGTTTCTCTTGGTTGGACCTAAACACACTATACAATGCACTTTGTTTTTTAAAATGCATATAACTGAAAATAACTTTCCCAAAAATAGTTGTGGCACTTCTACAAGGCCACAAGGGAAGATGAAGCTGTTCTTTCCTGCGTATGGAACTGTGGTGTGTAGTTGAGAGTTAAGGATCTGTTGGTGGTGGTGTTGGATGATGATTGTACTTTTTCCTCTTTTTTGCAGAAGTACCACCACGTGGTTTTCGGTACCACTGCCAGGCTGCTGGTGAGTATTAATGGAGAAGAGAATGGTATGCAAAGGTGTGCAGGTTTAGACTCAGCTTATCTGATCTCTGTCCAAATGTTTTGTAAGCCTTGATAGTCCTTGTGTGTATCTTCAGCATGAAGTGCTAATTAATAACAGGATAGCTCAGAGATACTGCTTTATATTTAAAAGTTATGTTTAGCAGCTTGGCATATATTAACAGAATTAAAATATCTACACCATTGTTGCGTCTGGCTTGGCCTGCCTGTTTCCTTTGTGCCTCTCAGTAATGTTTATAGATTCCAGTTTGTTTCTATTAGGACACTTCCTCTCCTTGTGTACAGAGGGAACAAACTTGGCCTGTGTTTTCCTAGTCTAATACTTGGATAATGGCCTTTTAAAAGGGGTAGGAGTGTGAGTTGCTCACAGCCCAGACCTGCTGACAGAAGCAAGGTGTCGGTAGCTTAATCACAGACCCTGTCTGTGGAGAAAAGGAGTGTGTGTGGTTGTGTGAATCCATATATATATGTATCCAGAAAGATGATAAAAAGGAGGAGGAAACGGTATCTTTTAAGGAGACTGGACTTTTCATAACTTTGTGGTTTTTTGTTGGTTTTTTTTTTTTTCCTGTCCCCCTTCCCTCTGCCATTAGGTGATGAAACTCATAAGATCCCTATATCTGGATTTCACCTTCCTCGTTCGTGTTATGCCGTTGTCCTACGGGGGCTTTGTGAGTTTGCGCAGCCAGCCAGAGGTGCTCAGCCTCGCTTCTTCTGCAGGGTATGGTCAAGGCTCTAAATCTCAGCTTCTGCTTCCACTCCTGTTGGATGACTAAGGACATACTTCACCCTGAAACCTAATCAGTGTGCATATAAGTGGGAAAAGACACTCTTTCCAAAGTGTCCCAGTTCCATGCAGGAAGAAATGGCCTCTAGAAGCCAGTCTTTTTATAAAGCACAGACCTAATTTTTCTGCTTTCTTACTTTCAGCCTGCACTTTTTGCTCTAATCTACTGATGAACAGGGTCTATTGTTCTCTGACATTGTTATGACTTTAGTTGAGGGCTCCTAAGATTTGACTTAAATTGGTTGTGCTTAATAATAGTCAGAAATCCTGCTTTCTTGAAGGGTTTTTTTTACATTTTTGTGACTCTTTAGCCCGTGAGAATAACATGTCTTAAATTTTTGCTCAAGTTTCATTTTCCAGGGAACTGAACAAAATGTTAGGATTCAGAGGTGTTAAAGTTTCATAACAGGTGTATTATGTTTCAATTCAATTCAAACCTAATCTTAATCCTTAAAAAGGTAGGGAGGGACAAGATCTTGGGCTCCATTTATAAATACAGGGCTCTGAAGAAGTATGTATGAAGTTTGGTTCCTCTTCAAGATGGTTGTCAGGGAGATTACATTCAGTCCCACAGTTTTGGTTTGGAGGTGACTTTTTCAGACCTAGTCAGAAGTCATGGCAGTGTCAGAATTATATAGGGTACTCCTTTGAAGTGACAGAAATTTTCTTTCCTCCAGTCTAATGACAGGTTCCGGATTAACTGGTGTCTCGGTCGAATGGCCAGCCTAACAGGTAGGAAATGGATATCTGTTGTCCTTCCTTTTCCTCTCCTCCCCCCAGAAATGAGGGGTGTGTAATCATGGACAGCTGTATTTGTCTGAAAAGCATGTCTCAAAGTTTTCATAAAAACTGGTGCTGATAGCTAGAACTGCTTTGCATGCTCCTTCCTTTCTCCCACCACTTTCTAGGAAGCTAGGTTTTATTAAAACCACTGGTGGAATAACATTGAGCTTTGATGCTATGATAAGAGGCTGGGCAATGAACAGGGGCTGACTGAGAAATGAGCTGAGCAGGATATTCACTGACTCCTGTTCTCCTGGTCTGGATTTTCACTGGACTGTAGGCATTGAGAGCCATTGGGAGCTTTTTGCTGTAGAAGACCTGATTACAGAACTGTACCGGAAGAAATACCAAAAGGAGCCATCCAAGGTCTGGGTGTATAGAAAACTGGATGTCTGCCTGTGGGATTTCTCCAGTAATACCAGGTGTGTTGGGTGGTTCTGTGTGTAAATGTGCCTGCTTTCAGATTCTTCTGTGTTTGTACAAAAAGTGGTGTTTGCTTGCAGTGTTGCGGGAGCATATTGGGTGATTGTGCAGTTAATTTAGAAATGGATTTTAATGTTTCGTCTGCTACTGATTTAAGAACCAATAATTTGATCTTAAATTTCGGTAGATTTAAAAAAACCCATATAAATTATTCTTGGAAGTCTGCTTGGAATATGGATTTTAAGATCCATTGGGTTCATCAGTGTCACTTTGTCTTTTTATAATCAGGCAGTTTCCTGTTTCCATGAGTATCTTCACACTAGAGGGGGACCTTAAGGAGAGTGGAAAAATCTGCTTTAAAGCACGCGTTTGGAGAGGAAAGTGAGGATGTTTATGCTATGAGGAACTATTTCACGTTAATGGGAAACTTGAAATGGTTCAAATGGTTTAAATTCCATTTGTCTCTTAGGGTTCTCTTTTCTCCCTGCCCCCACCTCAGTATGAAGCAGGTTGCCTGATAAGCAGACCTTTAAACTCTGCATAAACTACTTGCAAAGCTATTGAACTCTGTGAAATTTTAAAGGTAGTACATGGTCACTGCAACAAACAGATACTATCTTTAATATTTGTTCCTGTTCATCTGACCAGACCAACTGTTTTTGTTGATTAACAATGTAGGTGCTTCTGAAATAAGCCTGAACTTCATTTCATGTAGGTGCAAGTGGCATGAGGAGAATGATATCATCTGCTGTGCTCTGGCATCCTGTAAGAAAATGGGGTGAGTATTGCTAAGGAGTTGTCTCCAGCATGATGGCTTTATGTTAGCATTGCAGTGTTAAGAAAAGTTTTAATTACTTTAGAATTCACTCTCTATCTTCAGAAGTATTCTCAGTATGCTCTAGGATATCTCTCCTTTTGGAACTTTGATACTGCCTGACATATAATGTATACATATACTTAAGGTTCTGTAATCTTTTTGGTGGGGAGAAAGGGAAATTAAATAGTTGGGAAATGAGGAAATGCCATTTATGTTCTCAGTTGACAGCAGTAGTAGCACTTAGAGAGACAATAATAAATAGTCTTCCATTCAAAAAACTCGTCATGGGCTGCTGTGCCCTGAAAAAAAAAAAGTTGCTTTTCACACTTCCAAGTGCTGCATTTGATAATGTGGGGAAGCAGTTTGTTTTCATTTCATGTGTAGCTGTAGAACAGGCTGGTGGTCTTGGAAGAATGCAGGGGTGCTGCCATAAAGTCCTTCTGCTGTCTGGCATCTTCCTTCTCCTTCTGCCGTCCGTGCATCTTGGGCCCTGGTTGGTTTTGTTTGCCAGTTGAAGAATATAAAATGCTGTGCTTCTACACATCAGCATTACAGCCCTCTTAGCCAAACTTTTCTTGTTTTCCTTTTTTTTTCTTGGTCAAGTTACTGCATCAGTAAATCTTTTGCTAGTGTGTATGGAGTCCCAGTAACAGCAGCTCACCTCCCTCTGCAAGACTCTGACTATGATCAAAGCACAAATACCAGGACTGTGAAACTGAATGCTGAACATACCCAGGTCAGATTCTTTCAATTGACACCCTGATTTATTTGCAGTTGCCAATTTCAGGTGAGCTGTTTTGTGTTTGGATGCTGTCCTTTGTGACATATGTTGGGCAGATGGATGAACTTGCAGGGTTTTGACCGTAATTCCTAGGTTTGATGGATTGGTGATGTATATTTCATGTTAGCAGACACATATACATTATTTTGAATGTTTATTTTTTCATACAGAAGATGAAAGCTGAGAGTTCTGGATGTGACAAACCTTTGGGTTCTCCAAGACAGGATCAAGAGTTTGTCCCTTCTAATCGTGAGTTTGAAACTTCCACATTTTTTAAGGAGAAAGATCTTTAAACTTAATCCAATTGTTGCTTTTTCAAATTTCTGGCCTTAGCTATTGCCTGTAAGTGGTGCACAGCTCTGTGTGAGCTATGCTTATTCTTGTGTATGGATTTCACTGAATTTTTGAAGACCCAAGCATGAAGAGCTGCCCTTTTCTTACTGGACAGAATCTTAGGGTCAAAAAACATCTCTCCAAATTTTAGTTTTTCTTAAAATGTTGCTCTCTGATTTATTCTTTTCTGTTACATGAAGCCATTCTCATGCCCAGGTGTTTTGAGGCAGGGCCATGTTTAAAATACTCTCCTTGCTTTTAAATCATTGTGTGTACAGACTCAGCTGGTCCTTGTTGCGAGTGCTCTGGCACAACTCAGTTATAAAGACTGATCCTTTAAAGTCTCTTTTTGCAGACAGGATTTCTTTACTAGAAGGCCTCTGAGCTCAGTTCTCTGGGCAGTTCATGACTAACCTTCAGAGGAACAGAATCAGGTTTGCAAAATAAATAGCTGTAAGAATTCTGAGTTTGCAGCTTGATTTCCTGTGTACAGATTCATGCTGAAATAAACTCTGTTCCACCTGGAAATCATGATCTTACGGTCTTGGTGTTTGTAGAGGAGATGACCTGTCTCACTTTTTGTATCAGAGCTGTTGAATAGGTTCAGCTTCACAGCATATGAGGAACAATTCCATTAATTTATGCAAGCTTTAAAGGCTGATTTGATGTGCAAACTGTATTTAATTTAATAGGTGATTCTCCATGTGGTGTGAAGACCTCCTCTTGTGGAGCAAGTGTTGTACAAGGAAGAGGAGTTATTCGATTGCTGAGAAGTGCATCTGATCTATCCAAGTCTTTCAGTAATTGAAAATCTCTTTCACATCCAGGACAGCTGTAAATCCTAATTTTCTTTGTTTCCCTAAGATAACTAGGAGTTTCTCCAGACTGCAGTTTTTCATCTTCTATGCAAACCTTGACAGTTCAAGTTCTTGTCAGAATGATAAAACTATTGACTGGATTTAAAGAAGATAAAAAACGTTGTTCATTGTCTACAGGAAAACTTATTTTGAAGGGACCTGACAGTTACGTCTTCAAAAATGCTTGCTGTACTAGTTGTATTTCTTAATGAATAGAGTGCAAATTCAAGTTTGATTGATCAATATAATTGAATTAGAAGAATTCTTTAGTGACCAGTGTGACTTCAAGCAACTTAAACTTTTTGGTTTATTTCTTTTTTTAATAACCTTCCCATCTCCTGCATGTGGAATATAGAATTTCATTGTGTGTGACAGTCTTGCTTCAAAAACCGATGCAGGGGAGGAAGCATTGAAGGTGTGAAGGGCTGCCCTAGGGGAATTAATTAAAGGTCAATAGTCCCAAAGGTTTGCTGTGATACATTAGTTTTAGCCATGAAGAATTTGAGTGGTCTTTCAAGGCAGAAAAGCAGACTTTATATAAAATGTCTTGAAAGAAATACTGTGGCAAATGTATCCATATGTTGATGTTCTTAGAGGCACAGGCTGTATTATATACATCAGGAACAAGTGCAGCATAGATGATTTTTTTTTTTAATTTGCATCACTTTTCTTTTTAAGAAATGCATGTCCCTCAGACTTAGAGACTGAAGAGAAGTGTAGGTGTTATGGGGTTTGTTTGGTTTTTTTTTTTTCTTTTGGAAGGAGTATCAAATTCAAACTGATATATTTCATGAGAGTTTATTCAGGCTGGGTAGATACCAGTCATAATTATTTGGGGGCACATAAAAAAGTGGGAGACTGTCTTAATTTTCTAGGGAAGTTAGATGTTCTTTTTTGTGGAGGTAATGCTTAGACTAGTCCACAAAAAGTTGTCTGTCTGAGCCTTGTGCTTAGTCCATGTGTCTCCTGAGCAAGTGATTCTCAGAAATAAGAGCTTATTTTGTTAAGTTGTTCCTAGATTTTGTACCAACAGATGTCCACTTTTAAAATACTATTTCCATAGCAACTAAGTGTGAAGATTTCATCCTTGTAGGTACTGAAACTCAGGATGAGGTGGTTCATTCCCTTGAATAAGGAAAAAAAAAATCAACAAAACAAATGCAAGCAAAACCCAAAACCGTGGCCAGAGTAAGAGGTTTATTTGAGCATGCTGATCAGTGTGTCAGAAAAGGCCATTGCTGGTTTAGTTGGAAATGTGTTAGAGTTGCTGTAAGGCCAGTTGAGCCCTTTTTTCTAGTATTCTAGGATCACTGAGGCATATCTATTCTTACCTAACTGTTCACTTTTATCATCAAATTTCCTCATATGCTTCTGTATTTCCTTCCTTTGGGGCTGCTGTTCTATGTGCTTATTTTCACTGAATAAGGGACAATAAAGTTCTAAGGCTGAAATTTACCAACGAGGCACCCGGGAATGTTCTGAGAGTGAAACAGACTGAGAGTGTCTATCAAGTAGTGCTAAAGGCTTTTCTGCATTTGTATGGAGTTGTCCAGGTTCCTTAACTGACAGCCATTGCTGCACTGATATTTCGTAACATAAGAATAAGTTGTCTTTGAATTATTTTCAGAGTTCAGTGTTGCTATAAAAGTTTGTTTTTCTTATATAGGAGAGAAATCATTAAAAATTATTATTAAAATACTTATTCAGTGTTAAGTACACAAACCTAAGAACATTTGTTACTAAGCTTCATGTAATACATATCAAGACTGAGATAAAGAATCTGAGCAGAAGTGGGAAAATGCCATTAGGATTCCATGGCATATCTGTACCTTATCACCTGTAAATTAAAATAGCACATAAGCTGTAGAAGATCTAATTATATGCTGTAGGCTGTGGGCTGTTAACTGGGGCAGTAACTGTTTTACTGTAACAACCAGCAGCTCTAGTGGGGTTTTTTTGTAGTGAAAATCATAAGATCTGTGTGGTTAGAGTGAGTACACCAACTTACAGTAGCCCATTTGATACTGTTATTCTGCATTTATTGAGGGGGAACCCTGACAAAATTCTTTCATTTTGGAGCTCTGCTTTCCCTGGCTGTTTTGCAATTTGCGACTGTTTGATTTCTGGAAAAATAAACTCTGAGAAACAAGCACAATAAAGTAATGCTTCTCTCCTTTAAGTAAAGGAAAGTAAAGATGAGGGATTGCAACCTTAGCCCACTTCCTAAGTGCAAGGAATAGTACTGCTAAGGCACAAACTGTCAAAATCAGGACAAAATTCTCACCACTTGCATGACAAAATTCTCTAAGGGACACAAAACCAAGACAGGGCAGAATGGCTCTTCAGTGGAGTTGGAGAGGTGCAGCCTGGGAGCTTTAAACATGTACCTTCCACAGGGTACAAAGGAATGGTGACGATACTTTCTGCATGTGGGTGTTTGGTACCACATGTGTTGAACTGGCTAAAGAGCTCTTTTTGTAAAGGAGACATTGGATAGATTGTCAGACCTGACTTTCTGCCTTCCTATTGGTGTGGCTGACTCACTCCCATGACAAGAAAGGGTTAAAGTCATCCTGGTTTAACACACACAAAGTTATTAGGTGTTTGTGCCCTTGTTAAAATAATAGTAGAGAAATGGTTGAATTGTGCATTGCTGCTCTAAAGGTTTTGGCCAGAACAGTTGTCTGAGGGTCGTGAAAACAATGACCGTAGTGACAGCTTTGCTAATCTAGTCTACATCAGGATATTGACCTGTAATCATATCCTTTTACACTCTATTTGGAGTGTGTAACTGACACTGAAAAATAAAGCATGTTAACATAGATAATAGCAGTGGCTGCTACTTTTAATTTAATTGTTATTATGTATTGCTGGGTTGTCCAGCTTCTCCTTTCAATAAACTGCAGGAACCAGGGATGCGGCAGAAGTTCCTGTTGGCCACTGTCTCTGCTCCAGCATTCTCTTACGTGCACACATCTATAGTGTAGGTGCAACAAAACCTGGTTTTGACATATTTAATTTGAATTTTGTTTTGGAAGGCTGATCTCACCAGTAAAGATTGAGGTGAAGGTGGTCTTAGCCTTGTCCTTTATGACCAGCCGCCCATTCCCACTCAGATGCCCCCACAGAAATCCTTGTTCTTGCCTTCCATGTGCTTCACCAGATGGAGCTTTGGGTGGTCTTTGGCTTTGCTATTCCCATACTGGCACACACGCACAGCACCTCTGTGTTTCTCCCCAGTCACTTGTCCCTTCTCCTGTCTCCTGTGTGTTTCCTTTCCATGGGTGTCAGGAGTCCTTTGGTCAACCTCTGCTTGTTTTGCTGTTTGTCTTGGAGGTGATACTTGAAAAATCAGCAGGCTTGCCAGCACCGTGTGCCACAGGAGTCTTCCAAGCAGATCTGTGAACAAGGCCGGACTCCTCTCCTGAGGTCCAGGGCTGTGGTGCTGCTTTTTGCTGTTTTCCTCCCTCTTTGGATCCCAGACTCCACTCTCTCATGGTGGCTGAAGCTAAATTTGCCCCCTGGCCTTCACATCCCTGACCGGTTGTTTCTTAACCATAAGGATAAGATCCAGCAGGGAGCACCTCTGCTCCTTGGCTCCTCAGTCACTTCTGTCAGGAGTGTCAGGCTCCTCACAGGTGTCTGAAGAAGGCCTTGAGAGCTTCCTCCTGGCAGGGCTGTCTGCAGCAGACATCCCCTGGAATGTCACCCACATAGGCCTATCCTCTGTGTCCAACCCAGGAGCTCCCAGCTGGCTCATTGTTCCCAGGTGGAGCTCTGCATTCCAGCTGCTCTCTCACATGGAGAGCAGCTCTCCCTCCTCACCTCCTAGCTGTGAGAAAAGAAGCTGGACAGTGAGTGATGTGTGGGAAGGGAAGCCACGTTATCTCTTGACTCCTGATGCCTGTGCCAGTTCTGGGATCTGCATTGTAACTATTACCTTATCAGAGAGTGTTTGCTGTGTCTAAGGTAAGATAAATCTTTGTTGCATCCTTAGCAATGTGTCACTCATCCAAACCCTAAAAGATAGGAACAAGGCAGTAATTTGGTAGGGATTTTCTGTGTGGAGGGTCTGTCAGGTATGTGTCAGGCTGGAGGAAGCAGTGCTGTGATCCTGGGTCAAATAGCAACAGCTGATGCTCATTCCCTGGGGTGTATCCTGTGCCAGCTGCCTAGAGTGAGGTCCATGCTGAGTCATTCCCAACTAGGAAACTTGCTGGCTTTTCAGGGATTCTGGATCTTGAGCAGTCACAGTCAAGTGGTGGTGTGCTGAAGGTCAGATTCTTCTGAATAAGTACTTGTTTTGGGTGAATGAAAACCTTTATTCTAGGGAACCCTGTCTCAATTTTCTTGTAAAATAGTTGTATTTTTCTGTTCCTGATATCTAAAAAACCCTGCATATTTATCACAGAGAGACTGTGCTTTTGGACCTGTTAGTTGAATTAAAAAGTGCTAACCCTTTCTGCTAGCAAGGGTCTCAAACTTTGCCCAAAAGTGAAGTGATTCAAGTATATGTGGGAAACTGGGTTTATTTTCTGGCTGATAGATAGAAGTAGCTGCAGCTGACTGCAAAGGCTTTAACAACATCATTCCATTTGGCAGAGTAAATGTACTGTAGTGGAGCAGGAGAAAAACAAGTTTGTTATCTAGTTTTTGCCCTCCTGATGACTTCTGCAGGATTATCATCCCTCACTGTCACCCTAGAATGGCCAGCCAATAAATTTTATTGCAATGATTTAGTAAAATGAAGAAATTGGCAAACATTTCTATTAATCTAACCCTGTATTAACTCTGTTCCCTCACTTCTCCATGGTTCTGTCTTAGAGGCTCCCATAAACTTCTCTAACTGCCATTTTCAAATAATCCCCTTCAATCCTTAGTGAACAGGTGAAATGCAGCAGAAGTTCCAAATTCTCTTATGTTGGGCTGTAATAAATTTAGTAGTAGCTGCAACACATCCAGAATTAATCTTGGAGGTATGATCATTGTGCTGTGAACTTCATCGGCCTGAACGCTGCCTCGGTGTCTTTCCTGGAACAGATGATGCAAATAAACAGAAAAGGAGTGTAGTTGCTCTAGCAACAAGGATGGTGAGATAATTAACTCTTGTCTTTCTGACAAGCTGTGAATTGTGCACTGTACTGAATCTTGAAATGGGCTGTGGGAGCACCAGCTTTTGTGTGTCTGGAATACTGGAAATACTTACCAAGATCCTGAGAAGAGTGGGGAAGGCACTGAGAGCAGATCTTGGTGGTTGTGTGGGAAGTGGGGAGGGGTGGAATCCCTGGGGGCAGCTCTGTAGGATAGAGTTCATTAAGGCTGGCATTTCATTAAGGACAATGTCTGCCAAGCACAAGAGCAGTCCAGGAATGCAGTGAGATTGATTGGGAATACTCTTGCCTTTGCAGGGATTTTATGTCTGCATCCTAGTCCTAGTGCAGAATAAGGGAGGTAGAAGCACTTATGGGCTGCAAAGGATCCATAAATACTGGCCCAAGCTGTAGGGATGTTTGGAAAGCTAAAGCTCATCTGGAGTTGATACTTGCAAGAGATCAGGGTCACCACAAAGAGCTTTTATGACTTTGTTAAGCAGTAAAAGGGAAAAGTGTTCCTGGTGCTGGATGGGGTGAGTGACTTGGTAACATGACTGGAGTAGTGCAGGGAAGGCTGAGGTGTTCATTATCTTTTCTGTTTCAGTCTTTTCTGATAAGGGCTCTTAAATCTGTACTCAGGAAGGGTTCAGGGAGAACAGCAGCAGGAGTTCCAGACCCATGCAGGTCCCTAGAGCCAGATGGGCTGCATCCCAGGATGCTGGGGAAGCTGACTGACACCTTTTCAAGGCTGTTCTCTCACCTTTGGAAGATCACAGAGAGCACAGGAAATCCACAGCAATGGAAGGCAAATACTGCACCCATTTGTCTAGGAAAGCCCGGGCTGCTCAGTCCACTGCACTCCTTGGAAAAATCATGGAGCAAGCCCTCTTGGAATGCATTTTTGGGTACATGAAGGAGAAGTGGGGGACTGGAAAGAGTCAGCATGGATTTGCCAATGCTAAATCATGCCTGACAAGCTGTTTGCTTTCTGTGATGGGTTTGTGAATAAAGAAAGTTGAACATAACTAAGCTGAAGTTTACTGTTTGCTATGTAAAGGATAAAGTAGGAATTTACTTTTCTGCCTAGTCATGTTATTTTCTCCCTCCTTCCTGCCTTTTGAGGGAAGTGGTTATTGAAGTTGGGTATACCTACATTAACTCTTTGGAATTAGTTAAGTATCACTAGCTTAATTTATCTTCCCTCCAAATACATTATTGCTGGTTTAATTTTGCATAAGGTTGTGCCTATACTACAGGTAGTTCTTGGAGTTATTCTTGCTTCAAAAGACATACAAGACAGGCAGGTAATTAATTCAGTCACTGGAAAACCCTGGAATAGAGTATGAATTTGAATATGTGTATTTGTGTATTTCTGGCTGATGGAGTTGAACAAATTGGTTGAGGAAGAACACATAAAGCATTCTGATAAATGCAGTACTTCCAAGGTATTTTTAAAAAGGGAAAAAATGATAAGCAGCACTAAGTTATCTCAGCCATATCTCCATGTACTATCACTTAGTTTACTTCTCCGTGTAGAACTGAGTTTAGCATTGCAAAACTTCAAGTAGTTCTGTTTTAAAGGCTGTTGAGTTGAACTTTGCTTTTCCTCTAGTAGTTCTTATGGAATCTGCTTACAGAGAATTGGTGGTTTGAGGATCATTATATAAACTCTTCTGTATTTTGTGGCTGGTTTCTTCAGATAACTTAGTGCAGGTCTCCTAATCTGCATTTTCTTTCATGCCTAAAATGACCACTGTGCAAGTGTTACCTGAAGACTTCAGCTGACAAACAGCAATTAAGCCTCACATATTGTAAAAGTGAAGAGTGTGGGCCAGGTAGCCCAGTGTTAAAATGGTTTAGTGGCCACAGCCAGTTTCTGGCTATGTTCTGGCATTATTTTGCTGATTATTTTCAAGTCCTTTTGCTGGACTTTCCAGTTAAGATCTTTGAGAATCCATGCAGTTATCCCTCAGCAGAAGCCCTCTTCAGCCACAGGGTTTTGGTGGAGGAAACAGGTTGTGCTGACTAGTGTCTGTAACATTTATAAAAGAAATAGCTTTTGTTTCACAGTAGAAATGTGTTACAATGGTAATTAGATAATTCACACTATACTTGATTGTTAAAATGAGAATAGAATGCATACCAGCTCTGCTTCTGATTATGCATTTCATTTTTTTATCTGCCTTCAGCTTCCCTGTGCAATGTTCTTTTTTAGCCATCCATTTTTGCAGTGTTTATTATGCATTGTGAGAAAAGGTCCTCAGGATGTCTTGCCTTTCAGGTTGTCCATTGCCAGAGAGATTTGGATTTGTGTGTTCTTTGTGAAGAACTCTTGATGTTGGTCTTTGCAGTTGTTATTACTACAAATGAGTAATTGTATTTTAAGTATTACATAAAACAAAGGCAGCCAGAAAGCAAGCCAAAATTACAGTTCTGATAGGGTGATTTTCATAGTTTGAAATCTAGAAAATGCTGCTCATGTGTAGGAGGATTGCTGGTTCTTCTTTGAAGTTAAATTTTAGATTTTTATTACAGTAACTGTTTGGGGGTAAAGGGTATGTGGGAGGCATTGCTGTAAGTTTCTGAAACTCCCAAAGTTGAAGATGCAATAAGGAGTTTTGAAAGGATAAATATTTTACTGCAAAGAAGGCAACCAACCCAAAACCAGCTGTTATTTAGCTTTAGTACGCATTGATAGTCCTTGGGGATGGACAGTCCATTCTCTTCCAAAGATACCAATGGTAGGAGTTCTCTCCACATTTGCACACATCTTGCACATAGAGTGCTTCTGATTAAATTGCTACAGTTTTGAATAAAAATGGATTTGTCCTTCTTCCTTTCCCTTCCCCCTGCCTTTTTTTAAAATTAAAGATGTGCTTGCCCTGTACATGCTCTCACGGTCATTTTTTCAGAAGCAGCAGGAGCAGTGGACTATTTCTGACTTGCCCATGCAACAATCAGGAGGAAAGAATAATGTAATGAAAATTAGGAACTCTGGGAGCTAGAACTCAGAAATTCAGCAGTCTGACGGTAAATAGGCTTCTAGACTGTTTCTAATTCTTACCAGCTGCCCATCTAAGTTCTTACCTTATTTGTGACTTTAGTATGCACTGTTCTCTCAAACAGGAGACTCGCTGGTCATCTATGAATTTTTTTCCCTATCTTTATTTCTGTGTGCATGTATAATATATACAAAGAACACATTTTAAAAATGTCTTTAAAAATCATCTTGCTTCACCTTCCATGAAAAAAGTTTCTGTGTTGGACAATGGTGAAAGCTGTGACATTTGTATGACACAGCGAACAAAATCACCCTTCCTTGAGGAATTGCAGTTGGTGACCTTGAAACCTTTTGTGGATCTGGGGATACATCAGCAGCTCTGTTCCTCTGTTCTCCAGATAGACCTGACTGGTTTCTCTTTTCAGAAAGTGGGAAGTCTGGAAGACTGGTTATTTTTGGATGACTGGGTGCAGCAGTGCTCCATGTGCATTTTTCTGCTACGAGAGTGTGTGTTAGTGCTCACTATACATCAAGCACTTTCCAGGGAAGCAAGAATGTCCTCTCCCAGAACTTGAAGGCAGAGCCTTTGGCTTTCATTTTATAATTCAACTTCTTGCAGTAGGAGAGAGGGATTGATTTCTTTTCTGCAGTGATGTCTGTGCCTCACTAGATCCTAGAGATGGCAGTGGCTTCTTCATTCATGCATTCTCCACATCCTCCTCTGTGCTCTCATTCCTCTCGTGCCTTGTTGGCATCTGCCTGGAGGGTTCATTTCTGTCTTCTTGCACCCTAAAACATTGTTCAGGGGTAGAGATGTTAATCAAAACTAGCACGCAAACCTCACTGAAGAGATTTTGTGTTAGAATAGTTTTACACTGCTCAAAGCTGATCTGGAACTGTACCAAACTGAAGTCCATAAATTTAGTCTTGCTGGTGATGCAAGATGTGTATGAGCTGCTTGGTTTTTTTTCATAGCATGTATGCTAATTCAGATCCAAGGTTTGAATACTTTGGTTCTACCCAGACACACAAAGGTGTCTGGGACTCCTGGGCACATCCCATAAGTAGAGATGTGAACCACTGGGGTAGACACTGAAAGGAGAAAGCAGTGCATGCTTTCCCAGATTTCTCTTTTCTGCCCTAGTTTCCACTCCATCTGTTGATGCTGGAGGGAAAAGGAGAGCCCTTCATGTGTTCCATTAACTGGAGTAGGGAGGGGTACTCACGTCATCTCGTAGTCAGTGTCCTTGTCTGCCCGGCAGCAGCAGCAATAGGCAATGATCCCAATCACCACAATGGCAGCAACAACTCCCCCAATGATGCCAGCGTACAGAGCTATGTTCATGGATGCTGCGTGGGAAGGGAGGAATTAGCAGGGAAAATGATGTCAGATAGGGTCAGCACAATCACCCCCACCAGATCCAGACTGAGTGGAAGCCACATTTGACTGGAAATAATTCTGTACTGGGTAGTATAGGAGCAGTTAATTAGCTACTAACAGGGATGAGCCCCTGCATCTGAGCAACTGTTCTTTGTGTTTAAAGTTTAGTTTCAGACTCAAAGCTCGGTGCTGTCTGACTATAGAGCTTTTTTGTCATTTTTTAACTAACCCAATGAGTTGGTGAGTGTTCTACTAGCATGTAAACCAGTGGAGAGGGTCTCTCTTAAAGGTGTGCAGAAAGCAGACACCGACATTCCCCTCCATTAAAGCTTTGACTCTGAGCTGAGCTGTTCTCTCTGGTACTTCTCTTCCCCCAAGCAGCCCCATCTCTTACGTGGCACAACGCTGACTGTCATGTTGCAAAATTCCGTTCCCACAACGTTTGTTGAAGTGCAGATGTAAAAGCCAGAGGTGTCTGCTGAGATATTCTTCAGAGTTATTTGTTGCCCTGTTGTGAAACACAAATTAGGCCAAAAAAGAAAAGAATTAGAGCAGGGAAGGAAGTGGTGACAGCAGCCCTCCAGTTCCAGCCCAGGGTGGTTGGAGTGATGAGAGGTTATTAAAGCTGATGGATTGCTCTCCCTTGCTCGGGAGCTGCCATGCTCATCCCTAGGTTTTAGTGTGATTTGTGGGAGGATAAACAGAAGTGTGCTGTTTTGATTACAGGGAAGATGTGGTATTTGAACATTCCTTTTAGAAAGAAAATTGTAGGTGGAGGGTAAAGAAGTGTCTGTGCTTAGAGAAAGCTTTTTTTTTTTTGGCATTGGATTTTGAGAAATGTCAGATGCCCAAACCAGCACCTGGCTCTCAGAACTGGCTATCTTGATGAATTAACTTGTTAAACAAGAGAAAGCTCTTCAATCCTGCAGCTCTTAGGATTTCAGATACTAATTTTTTAGCAGTGGGGGGGAAAGCTTTCGAGTCTGGGAGAGGCCACACAGGCTGTGTAAATAACTGATGGAAAAGAACTGCAGAGACATGATTGCAGTGATGCTGATGCTTTCTGTCCAGCCTCACACAGCTTAGAACCATAGGCTGAAGCTTAGTTCTGTCTGCTCAGGCAGTCAATTTGGTACATCTCCAGCTGATGTTGGTTGTGTGTAGTCCTTGCTTTTTGCTTGTGAGAAAGGTCCAGATCCTGCTCTGAAAGCAAAAGACTGAAAACTTTCAGTGACTTCCCTCTTTTCCCTGTGATCTCACTTTATTTTTAATATTTGCTGGCACCTAGTGCCAGATAGTAGAAGAGCATGCAAACTGAGAAGTGACAGACCATAGGCTTGATTTTTTATCTTTATTTTCATTTTCTTTTAGTCTCTGTATACTCCTTGTACTTACTTGTCTCCCTCCTTTTTTGTTTTTGGGGTGTGTATGTGTGTGATGTTTGTAGCTCTCAAAGTCTCAGTCTAGAAGTGGAATTTAAATCCAATTTAAATCCTCCTATTAAATCAAAAGTGATTGAGTGCGTGAAATGGGGAACAATGTGGGTCAGGTACTGTCAGCTCTGGAGTGTCTCCTGAGGGGGTGCTGCACACTTTGCAGCAGTGGGACTTGCTTAGCACAGAAGGAAATTGCCCGTAGTGACAGGAGGGCATCCAGCCAGCCTGGAGCACCAGGGGACAGCCGCTACATTGCTTGGCCATGGGTGCTCTGGTGAGAGCAGAAATGAGGTGGGAATGGGCCAGCAGAGACTCCTGTCCCGGGGAAGGACAGGGTGACAGCAGAAGCTGCTGCTGTGGCACGTCCTGGTGTGCTCAGGGCTGTGTGTGATGCGCTGGCACCACTTAGTGGCTAGTGAAGTGAATAAAGTTCCTGCCCGCGGTGATGGTTTGTCCTTTATGTATTTTATGCAAGAATCAGCTCGTGAATGTGGAATATCCTGTGGAGTCCCATCATCTTTAGTTTACTTCCCTTAAACCAGGAAGGGTAGGTACAGACACTCAGTCTTCCTGAAGCTGGACAGGCCAGGAAAAAACAAAGTTGTTTAATGAAATAAATCTTGAGTCCTCTGTCACTGCTACACTTAAAAGAGTATTAAACCCTCATTTCTGTATAAATAGTTCTGTCAAGGCCCTGTTGTAGAAATTCAGTTCCTTTTTCCTTCCAGATTCTGACTTAAAATGAAAGCGAATAAAATATTAGGGCCTGGGTGTCAATCCTAAAGAGCTAGAAGCTTTTTTTATGCTCAAAGCAGGAATGGTGTAAATTTCTCATATCCCCTTCCTCTAGGTGAGGGGTCATCTCTGCAAGGAAGCTTCAAGAGCCAACTTTTGTTTCCTTCACTTTAGAAAGAGGCTTATTCTTTGTCAAGCTGGGATGTAAAGCCAGAAAACTCAATGTTGTTCCTCATGTTATGCCCCCCTTATTCCGAGCAATTGAGAAATAATTATTTTTGGCTGCTTCCAGAGTGATCCAGCTTTCTCACTAGGGGAGAGCTGAAGTTAAAATCTTTCTGACCATTCTTACTTCAGGTAAGAGTCCTTTTCCCCCTGCTAACTTACTCATGAACGTGTCTTGTATCAAAAGGACAACTTTTCAAAATCCTGTTTAGAGAACATCCTAGAAAAAACCTTGAGAGTGTTTTTGTATTTGCATTTTAAAATCTTTCCAGCCCTCATATGCAGAGACCTCAACGACTTGATGTCTTTGAATTTCCCATACCTTCTGCGTTTGGTAGCACACGGGGCTCATTGTGTACATTGAAGCTTTTCCAGGTGTACTTGGGCTTTGGGGAGCCCTCGTGAGAAACGCAGGTTAGGTTGATTGTCTGTCCATATTGTGGTGTCCCCAGAATCTGGCATTCAGGTTTGGATGGTGCAACTGAAGGAAGAAAAAAGGAAGTAATTGTATCAATCAGGATTGGTTTCTTGTTTCAGCCCATCTGCACCTGTGTTTTTTTTCTTGCAAACAGAGGCTAGTCTCTCACCTGCCACCTTCTTCTTAAGGGAACTTAAAGTGAATTTGTATCTAATTTGTTTCTCCCTTTTTGGCACTGGAAATCCTAGAAGGATTTGCAAGATGCTTTTTGGGATATGTCTAATAGTGTTAGGTAACCTATCCTTTGATAACTAGAGTATGGCATGGCACAGGGGGGATGAGGAAATCCCTATAATGATGGTTGGATTATTAGGAAAGTGAGCTGTACAACTCTAAAGACTGTTTTCTGCAGCCAGGTGTCTGAGGGAGTTGCGTGCTCTACGCCTCCCAGCGTCCTTCCATAGGAGTAGAAAAAGACCAAAGGTGGAATTGGAGATGACAACTTTTTTTTTGCTAATAGAAAATCTGTTGTTTAAACCAGTGTGGACATTATAGGAAGGGCAGTTGTTTCTAACAGGGGCATGGCATTGCCTCTGTCCCCTCACCAAGGACGAAGAGATCCAGGAGCGCGGACTGGCGGGGGAAGTCGTTGCGGAGGCGAACGCTGCAGGCGTAGGTCCCGTTGTCCTCCATGGTCACGGCGCTGATGGTGATGCTGATGTCCCCGCTGTCGACGTCACCGCTGAAGTGGATGCGCCGGTCGTAGCCCTCCCCGTACTGCACCAGCCCATCAAAATACCTCGTCACAGCATCGACCTGGCAGAGAGGGAGGGAACAGGATTGGTCTGGGTTTCTTGTGTAAGTCTACAATGTAACTCGATCAATCAGCCCACTCTTTAAAGAGCAGCTTGGAAAGGAGGACCTTAAACTGCACCAGGTTGAGAAAAAGCCAAGAAAAGCATAGAAATTCAAAAGGATCTCTGTTTCCATGTGAGATCCCCTTCTCACACCTTATCTGAAATCAGAGACAACTGATTTCTTTTGCTGGGGCTTATTCACCTTTCCTCTCCGTGAGGAGAGCACAATGTGAGACTTGCCTGAGACCCATGTCAGCCGAATTGCCCTATGATCGCACAAACTCTCCCAGCAAGGATCTCCAGAGAATAAACCCTTGGCAGTTCCTGCAAGGAGATCTCTTCCCCTCCCACTAATTCCCAAGAAGTCAAGGAGAACTTTAGAAGTTTCTTAACCTTCAAATACTCCAAATGGATGTAGGAGACCTCAAGAATCTCTCCATGTACTGTTATCATCAACTTAAAACTTTTTATATAGTATCAAAGATATGTGTATTAGACATATACATTTATATATATGCAAATATTTTTAGAAATTATCTGAGTGTTTCACATATTTTAATAGATGCAAACCCCACAGTACATACAGTCATGTATCCTCAGTAAACAGCTGTAAGACCAAGAGAGAGGAAGAAGAAGGGTAGATGCTTGCTTAGTATTGTGCAATAGGTTTGGGATACATTGCATGTAGAATCAGCATTTCCGTTTGCACAGTTCTGGGATTTAAAAAAGTCTAGAAGAAATCTTTTTCTTCCAACATCTATTCCCACACACAGTCCAGCTTCCATCTCCCACCCCCTCTTGGATGCCCTCTCATCTGTTCTTTATTCAGCTCAATTTACCTTGCTGTTGGTTTTCCTCCAGACAACCAGGTCTCCTCTGTCAATAACTGAGTTCGTTTTAAAATTACAGCGCAGGGTAGCGTTGCTTCCTCTTGCCACCGGGATTTGCGTGGCAGGTGCCTCCACAGTGAGGGCGTGAGCAGACACCAGAACTAGGAAGAGAATAAATGCTGCACTCAGCAAAAATAACATCTGAGTCCCATAGTAGTCTTTTTGGCTTCCTTACATGCCACAGTAACCCCCCATTCCCTGTCATCTAGGACATTCCCCACTGAGCAAGAGGTGCTGGGGCTGGTTGGCTCTGGGAAGCTGCTGCACAGGATGGCTTAGAGCTAAACTCTGCTCTCTATTCCTTGCTTCCCTCTTCTTCACCTACACATGTATTGCCATGGAGTTTAGAAAGATGCTTTATTTTTTCCTGAGCCCTCCTTCAGCGTGACTGACACCCTTTGACAGTTCAGAATGTACAGAGGGAGACAGACGAACAGATACTACAAGTGCATCAGCAGTCTTAAGGATTCAGGCTAAACTAACAAACTGATATTGTCAAATTTCAAGGATCAGGAAAACTGTCAAATAACTTGCCTCAATCCAAATCCATAGAAAAGTGACATTTTGTGCTAGGGAATCAAAACCTGTTCATGTTTTTCATCCCTGAAAACAGAAATACCTAGAAAAGCAAAGAGTGATTGAAAGAAACAAGGGAAGAATAGCTATTAGTTTTTTTAAAAATGGGTAAGCTAGTAGTCACCTTTCTCCAAGAACTCCAGCTTCTGCCTCTGGAGCACAGGAATAGCTGAGAGTTGAATAAAACAGAAATCCCTCTGTGCCCTGGGGAAGCACGCAGGGCGCAGGGCAGGTGTTTATTTTACACTGAATTCCCTCTGACTTGCTCTTAATTCATCATGTCTGAGCATTGCCTGGTGGGCAGGTCTTTGTTATTCTCAGAATTGAGCTGGACATTTATGTCTGCCCTGCCATAGGTGACCTTCATGCTTGTGGGAAACCATGGTTAAAAACACCTGCTTTCTCCTAAGAGTTTGTGTGGGTTCTGTGTTTGGGTTTGTTGGTTTGAGACTTTGGTTTTGTTTCCTTTTTTTTTTAATGGCACCAAACTGAATCATTTGGGAAAACTGTAAATGGCAAGAAAGGAAGTGCTGCTCAGAGGTGCTCCCATGGCAAAGAGGAACATGGTGTAGTAAGGAGGAAAGAGGAGGGCTTCTCCCACGAGGGGCGTGCTGCATGTGGTGGTGAAGGTTTGCTTCTGAAAGCTGGGTCACTGTTCCCTCGAGAGGATTCATCTGAAAAGTTGCCACCTAGCAAACTTTGGGTCCTCATTCTGCCATATCTTTGTCCGGGTTAGATCTACAAGGAAGTGTAGTGTATAAGGGAGAGAGCAAAGGATTTCTAGATTCTACCTTGAGCTGCAAACTGGTTGTGAATACACACTTTTTTAGACAGGAAAAGCCCACAGCCATGTGCACTAGGTCAGTAAATGAAAGCCATTGGCAAGCTCAGCACTGCCAGATCCTTGACTCTCAGTGAACAAGTGTCCCTTAGAAAATACCTGTGTGGGGACCCAAAAGGTCGTGTTGTCACTGCACTAAGAACCTGTGGTGGCTATTCAGGTAATTACACAGGGTGCCCTGGGACAGCTGGCACAGGGATCTGCTTTTAGCCTAAGTTCCCATCTTTCTGCATGCCGTGCCCCACGAACGAGTTGTTCTGTGGCCTCCCACAGTTCATTAGTGAGGTGTGTTTTCACCTCTTCCTCTGTGACATGGCGGGGGTGGCTTCTGTTCACTCAGGGATTATTTCATTTACAACTGCTGACAGTTATGAGAAGGAAACAAGGGCAAAGTATATCTGACATGCTTTTATTGCAGCCACTCCCAGATCTTTCCCTGCTCTGGAGCACCCAGGGCAAGGCCCATGTTTGCATAGCCCAGGGGCTCTTTCTGAGGCTGTTTTCATATGCCCTCTGTATGAGAGACACCTGTGAAAGCTTTCTCCTTGCTTGTTGTGACTGGATCAAGATGCTTTCCTGCATTTAGGTGAAAAGCACCACTGTCTGTACTAGGAGATGGAGCAAAACCCATTTCCTGATCTTTTTGTCATTCAGAAACTGGTTCCACTGGGCTGGGGTTCAGTGACAGGTTATTAACACAGCTCTGAGGCAGAGGAGAGACTGCCCAACCCTAAGACTTCTTTTCCTTCTTCCAACTGGATGAGTCAAATCCTACAATAAATGAAATCTTTCTTCCAAACATGTCTTTGGTGCAGAGTTGGGGAGCAGCTGAACCCAGCACTGCATGTGAGAGGCACAACCTGTAACACATTTATTCATCTGTTGCTGTCAGCCTCATGTCCCACTGCTTCTGGTGCTCTTCCATTTGTCACCCACATCTCTTTCTGCATCCCAGAAAGAGCTTCCCTCTGTTGGGGAAGCAAAACAGTTTCATTCTGGGATGTCAGTGACTCAGGCTGATTTCCTCCTTCCCACTTCTCACCACATTTCACTTCATAGTCAGCATGGCTAAAAACTGTGGTTTATTCTTCAAAGGTTGGGTGTTTTTTTCTAAGGGAGAACAGAATCTGTTCAAAATATGGCTGAAGGGAGAAGCCAATTCTGAAAGTACTCCAGAAAAGGAGGAAGGACAAATAGCCTACATACTACTAAAAAGACAATGTCACCTAGATTTAAGCCCTAGAATTACTTTTTTGTGTATTATCGCTTTTTATGTTTATAACATTTTAAGAAATTGAGAAAGGTTTTATCTCTCTCTGCTTAACTTAAGAGATTTGTACTTGCACAAAGAAAGAAGAAAATCAAAGTGACATTTCTACTTTCACATTCCTTACTAAGTGTTAACAGACTGAAGGGCAATTAATACAATTAGAGGAATATTTTGTTTGCTGAAATAAATTTAGATTTTGATCAAGCAAAGAAAAAGATCTTCATTTTACATACTTATTTCTCTCTGAAAAGTTCCCCATACATAATTTGCATAGCATGAAAGGTGAGAATAATGAAAAAGGAAAGTGAATACCGATGGCATTGCACAAATTACATAATGATCATCAAACCGTGACCCGAGTCACATTTGTTGCATGTGGAGCCTATCCACATTTTCTGATCAGTTTAAACTTTGTGAATTTCCTTTTTGTGGGTCTTATTGTTGAAGTGAGGTTTTCAGGATTTTTAGTTAAAAAATCCCAGGCAATTCCCATGTGCGAAGCTTGGTCTGAAGCCTGGACTAAGGCGTAGGAACATTGATATGAGAAGATGAGACAAGGTAAAAAGCAGGGGGACTGGGACTTCCCGAGGAGGAAGTTCCTTCTTCAGAGAGAAATATTGTATTAACAGAAACCAATAAAACTGTTCATGAAAAATATTTTCCAGCTTCATGAAGAATAGTATTTTTTCCCCCACTCCTAACATATCTTGCAGCTTTAGGAGATGCCTCTGTGTGTGTGGACACTGAGCCCAGAGATGGTACACACACTTGTCTGGCCATAAACAGAAAGGAACCTTCACTAAACAAAAAAGAGACACACAAAGTGTACTGGAGTCCTTGTACTTTGTAGTGCTGTTTCCTCCCACCCAACCCTTGAGGACATAACCAAATTAGTACTCACTCGCACTGAAAACAAACAGCCCAAGTCCTTTCATTGCTGTCCCACTCATGTCTCCTTTGTTTCACCTCAAGGTGCTCTTCCTTGTAATCTCCAGGAGGCTGGGTAGGTAATGGGCTTTCGCTGAAGGGCTGCTTTGCAGTGGCATCGCAGGTTCACTTCCTCAGTCTCTTTTAAAGTGCTTCTGCCCCAGCCTGCCACTCCCAGCCAGAATGACAAGCCACATCACCAGTGGGCTTTGACATCACTTGCTGCTCTCTATAAACTTGTGAACTCCTTCCTCAGTTGTGAACTTTCCCCCACAGTTAAACGGTCTTTCCCCGTTTCTCCCAACACGCAGGTGCAAGAAGCACGGGAAGGGTGTGGTGGGCCTGGGAGTGGAGTGTGCAGTGCAGCTCAAGTCATGCGTGTGATGACAGGCAACCAGGGGAGGATAAACCTCATTTTTCTCAAATATTTATTAAGGAACAGAGTTAAAAAGGTTCTAAACTATTTCACAACGCAGGCAGCAGCCCACATCCAGGCTTTAAGGAACTGAGGGGCCTAACTCCATTTACTTTAAATACTCATACGAATATGTAATTTATGGGAGTTTGATGACTAATGGGTTATCTAAATATAAATGAGATGCATCTCAGCCAGGTTCTTAGTCTCTTATGCCCCCTGTTCCACTGTCCAGTGTGTGGCTCGCACAACAGCTACAGTAGAAGTACCAAAGGCAGTTCTCCCTCTCTGCTGCAAAAGGCTGTGGGATAACCCAGCCCACGTCTTGCAGCACTCTGGCTACGTGTCTGTCGAGGCATGGGCACTGCAAGGCCAGCACTGCTCACGTGTTCTGGACATGGAAGGCACAAATAACTGCTACTATAATTGACTGAAGAGTAAAAAGGGGGACTGATGGCAGCTGAGGCAAACATCTGACGTTACATTTAACTGAGGGCAGTGTCTTCGCAATTCCTCTCTGCCACTGGGCAGCACGGGATGTTTCCATCTGGGATAGTCATCTATGCTCTATTTCTAGCCATTTGAGGGACAAAGTCACTGCTAAGGTGTGAGTGATCATTTTAGGCATCTTAGATGGAGACATCATGTTCTTAGACATCATTTTCAGATTAAATTAGTCATATAATGCAGTATATTATTGATGAACTTTGTTGTTGTTTTTGAAGGAAGCTTCCTCAAAAGTGGTTGTCTGCACTGGATATTTGTGTTTAGTCCAGTAAAGTAGATCTGTATCTTGCTCTGGTATCTTGACCTCAGACTTGTGTGGTAAGCCTGACAAAAGTCACGCTGAAGATTTGCCTTTTGGTGTGTATGGCAGTTGTTCAAAATACCTCCAAGACAATGAAACTTGGGAGTGACTGGAAATCCAATCCCTCTGATAGAAAGGATATCTATCTATACCTCTGTGCTTGATGCATAACCTCAGTTCTCTTCCAACTGTTAGCATAAAGCAAAGTACATATAAGTACAGAAACTTTATTCTTCAGGAATCTTCCAAATGAGGACAGCCAGTAGAAAAATTCATCCTGTTGTGTCTCATCTTTGACAGGCTGCAGGAGATGGCAAGGACTCTGCAAAGAGAAGGAGAGACATTTTCCAAAAACGGCTTGTTAACTAACCTCAAAATGTTAACTACAAATTACTTAAGATGTAAACAAAGCTGGAGCTAGGCCAGTAGTCTCTCTTCTTGGAGCCCACAAAGATGAGGTTCCTCATGAGGATGAGTTTCTTAAATGTCTACCTCCTTTAAAGACTTTATGATCTTTGTGACTTTATCCCACATCCCCCAGGAAGAGATATGCAGGATCTTTACTCCAGCTTCCACTTTTGATTTTGCTCCCATTTAATATTTTGAATCTGATGAACAGAGGTAGTGACAGAAATGCTATCACTGTACACCATCTGCCCACGCTTCCCGTGTTAATTCTCGGTTCTTCACATGACGGCTTTGCATAACCAAAGGAAGTTGGTTACAGTCTCTGCACTTTACTAACTTGGTCAGCTTGCTGTTATCCTCCTCTCAGGATCATTTATACAACCTCTCTTTCTTCTCTTCTCAGTAACTTCAAAACCCACTTGACTGATCTCAGTTAAATTTGATGGACAGATGGTATTCTTAAAGATGGGAAGTTCTATCAGTCTCATAAAAATCAGCAATCCCAATCAGTTGGGATAAGAGAGAAATCTAAACTAATGATACCTCTTAGGCATTGATAAAATGAATTAATTAATAATAATTAATAGGCGTTAATTGTCTTCCATTCCAAGAATCTGTGGTTTCACAACTGATGCAGCCATGATGGGTCTCACCTTTTGTGCAGCTGGGAAGATAGGGAAATATGGTAGAGTGAGTGGTCACAGGGACTGCCTCATCTCATGTTGGTGTGGAAGTGATTCAGTTGTAGGGAGATTTTTACCCTGCCTCTGTCAGCCACTCTGTTGTATCACAAGTAAATACATTTGCACTGGGATGGATTATATTCTGTTGTTTTGGAGACTTGGCTAAGACTGGTTTCCTAGGTATCGTGGAGAGCATATGCCTCAACACCTGATACTTACATAAATCTGATATTAAGATGCTTGTTTTAGATTCTCTGTATTTATTGCTTTTGTTGGTTATTTAAGCCTAGACTGGAAAAGGTATTTAGGCACTTTTATCCTGTCACTTTTCCCTGAGAGGTCTCATTGGGGGTCTCAGGAGCAGACTGCTTTAATGTGGGCAATTTTAAGAGATTTTGTATTTGTTTCTGGGTTGATTTTCTTTCCTTGTCTAGCATGGGCTGCCAAAACTCACAAGCATTGGCATTACAGCTAAAAGAGCTGCCATAGGTACAGGCAAGACTGACAAAGCTTTGCATATCAGGTTCTTCATCCCTCACCTGTGGGCAATGCAAACCCTTGAAGTCTTATTTTTGCTGATGGCTGCAGCTCTGGGGAATCTTTTTGCTGATATATAGGATTTTTAGGGGATATTATTATATTATTTAAATGAAACTGCCATGACATGAAAAGCTGTAATACAAAACCAGGGTGACTTCATCGTGTTGCCAAAAATACATGCTCTGATAAGGCTCACTTGTGAAAGCCAGTGAGGCATATGCATAGGTACCATAGTGCTAACCATATAAATCTTTGTAACTCCTGCCAGTTAAGAGAAAGAGGAACCTTACATCAAGATCCCACCTTTCCCTCCTAAGAGGACAGCACCTGGCCGTGTTCAGTTCAGGTTCATCTATGAATGAATACATTAATCACCAGTGACAGATGCCCAACCACTCACAGCTCTTTTTTCTATGTTTTTCGTGCAAACAGTCATTGGCAAAGATTCCTGTCATCTTTGCCTATGCTCTGTATGGTCACCTTAATCCCAAAAGCCAGCAGCCTGTGCCCAGCAGTGAGGAGGAGCTGCCAGGCTGCCTGCTGTGAGTGTTCTCCAGAAGTCTTCAGCCTACAGGATCCTCTTGGTATCTCTACATCTTGAAGGGTTGCAGTGGGCATGGCAGGGCCTTCACCATTCTCTGCTGCAGTTGTATCCTCAAGATTCACAAACAGGATTTTCAGAAGCAGTTCAGTGACTTAAAAGCATCTGTTTTTATTGGATACCAGTGGTATCTGTGCTCCCACAGCATCTAGGTCCTTTGAAAGCTCTGTTCTCCAATTTAAGGCAGTCTATAAGCAAACATCCGTAGATCACTTCTTGCCACAATTAGCAGTAATTAAGAAGAACACATGTATGGATATGAAAAAGGCCTCAGCAGGGAATTTCTTTAGCCTTTGCAGCATTTTGTGAAAGCTTTGTCTTTCCCATGTAAAGAATTTAAAACAATGTTACAGTTTTGTAAACTTCTACACCTGCAGTTGTTTTTCAAGGATTGTTATGGTTTCAACTAGTAAAACATTTAGAAATGGATGGTTCAGAACTTGGCCAATCACCTCGAGGGGTGGATGGCCAAGGGACCAATTGCTTTATGCCATTCAACACGCTTCTGCGTATTAACATATAAAAGCTGTTCAATTTTCCATTACTTCCTTTCTTCCTTACTTCAGATCATCTTTGGCGCTTGGACTGTGTCGTTCTTTACCCCTTTGGGAGCTACAGCGACACACATGTATCACTGCCTTGCAGAAGTAGCTAGAAATTGCATTGCCCAGAGGAGGCATCTGCAGGATCAACACAATTCATCCTCTTTTTGTGCATGAAACTGTTAGGGTATCTTCTAGCCAGTGATCAGCCATCCCTTTCTCCCCTTGCTGTGACGCCCAAGATTCAATACACCACCTCCTCTTTTCCCTGCTTGCTCACCCCTGTACCTGCATTAACACAAGTCTGGGCTGTGAGCACACCAAGACTTGAGTGGCCGTGTCACAGCTCTTCCCTGCCATGATGTGGCATCTCTACAGACACAGCTCCCCTCCCTGTGTGAGGATGCAGCACTCAAGCAAGAAGGAGGGGATGTGCAGGCCCTTCCCAGCATGATGCAGCACCAAAGGTATCTGTGGTATGAGATAGGTGAGCTCCTTTTCCACTTCCTTTCTAGTTTGCTTGTTTGTTAGCAAGGGGAATCAACAGTGGGATGTTTCTGCGTGACTCACAAGTGGAGCCCCCAGTACAGATAAACAGCACTCAGACTTTCATCTGGTTCTGTCCCGGGCCAACCTGGCCCATGAACTTTGCTGAGGGGGTCAAGAGATGGGAACTAGAGGCTTCCTTTTTGAAAAGACATCAGAGAAGACAGTGTGGCTCAGTCCTAGCTCTTCCAAGAACAAAAATCAGCTGATCATACAACCATAGCACCACAGAATCATTTGGGTCTGAAGGGACCTTTAAAGATCATCCAGTTGAACCTCCCTGCCACAAGCAGGAACATTTTTCACCAGACCAGGTTTCTCAAAACCCCACCCAACCTGGCCTTGGACACTTGAGGGATGGGGCATCCACAGCTTCTCTGGGCAATCTGTTCCAGTGCCTCACTCATAAACATTTTCTTTTATTTTATCTAAATCTACCCTCTTAGTTTAAATTCATTGCCCTTTGTCCCATCACTAAGGCCCTGGTAAAAAGTGTCTCTCCTTCTTTCTTATAAAATCCCCTTTAATTACTGAAAGGCTGCAATAAGGTCTCCCTAGAACCTTCTCCGGGATGAACAGACCCAACTCTCTCAGCCTTTCTTCCTAGAGGTCTTCCAGCCTTCTGATGAATATTTGGCCCTCCTCTGGACCCACTCCAATAGGTCCATGGTTTGTGATAGGGGCTCCAGAGCTGAATGCCATACTCCAGGTGGGGTTTCACAGGAGCAGAGTAGAGTGGGACAATCACCTCCCCTGACCTGCTGGTCACACTTCTGATGCAGCCCAGGATATGGTTGGCTTTATGGGCTGCAAGTGCAGCTGGGTCACATCCAATTGTTCATCCAAGTACTCCCAAGTCCCTGTCCTCCAGGCTGCTCTGAACCGATTCTTCCCCAGCATTTACTGATCTTGAGGACTGCCCCAACCCAGATGTAGGACCTTGCACTTGGCTTTGTTGGATTTTGTGGGGTTCACGTGGGCCCACTTCTCCTTCTTTATGGCATCCCTGCCCGTACTGAATCCAGGTCACCACTCAGCCTGGTGTCCTCTGCAGAATTTCTGAGGGTGATTCAGTCTCACTGTCTGGGTCATTGCTGAAGATACTGAGCAGTACTGGTCCCAGTACAGGACCCTGAGGGGCACCATTTGTTGACGATCCTCATTTGGATGCTGAGCCATTGACTGTAACTGGATCCCATCCAGTCACTTCTGTATCCATCAAATAGTCCATCAATCAAATCCATCTCTCCATATTAGAGGTAAGAATGTTGTGTAGGACCATGCCAAAGTCAATACAGAAGTCCAGGTAGTTGACAGGTAGCTTACTTTCCATTAGGTTGGAGTGGTTCATCCTGCGCTGCATTTCCCAAGGATATGAGAGGTCATACCTGCATTTCAGTTTGTGCCTGGTGGGATCCCCCTTGCCTGGAGGCTCTCTGCAGGCAGAGGTCCAGCCTCACTGGCTCTGGTCTCTTTCCTGTTACTGAGAAACGAGGATCCAGCCCACAGCAGGGAAGGAGTTAAGTGCTTGACCAGCTGCTGTCTATGAGGCACTGAATTCCTTCCCCGTGCAATCCAGCAGCCAGTGTCAGGACAGCTATATTTAGAAAGCTGATAAAGGTTTGGTGCCAACAGTTGTCCTGCCCCTCGATGAAGAAGCTGTAGAGAGAGTGAGAGGGGGGCAGCTGATTGCTTTCCCCCCTGGTACCATTCCTTGCTGTCTTCAGTGGACTCCTTTGCCGTGTCTCCAGCAGGGACCCCCAGTGGAGCCGTCCAGGCACAGGGGGTAAGTTCCTTTTCCTTGTTCCCCTGCCTCCCCGCTCACTGCCCTGTGAGTGACCACGCGGCCGTGATCCTCCAGCCTGAGCCTGGCTGCCGGGCTCTTGGGAGCTGCTTCTGGCTCTTGTGGCACTGAGGCAAGAGTCCCTCTCCCTGGCCCAGGGCAAGTGTTGGCTGCTGCATTTCCATGTTCTTAACTGACCTGTGGTCCCCTCACTCTCCCGCACCCAGGGTGAGAGCAGCAGCCTCCACACAAAGGATTACAAGGACAAAGTCCCAAATCTTCAAGCTCCTTTGGCCTTAAGCTTTAGGAGCATTTCATTTTGGGGAGGCGAGTTCTCATGTTTCTTGCCCCTGACGCTCCTTCCAGCCCAGCCCTGGCTGTGTACAGCTCCTTCCAGCCACCACGCGCGGTCAGGGGAGTATAGAGTTTCTGCCCCGCCACCCCTTCCTTCCTGGCCTTCCTGCACCCTTACTCACAGGCACAAGAGCCATTGCTTGCTGGGCAGCAGCCAAGGAGCTGCAAGAGGCCCTGGGAATGGTGGGCACCCTGGTAGGGGAGCCAGTGTAGCTCTTGTGGAAAGGGCTCCTCGCAGGAGCAAAGTGTGGGAGCCCTTCTGCTGTACCCCCCTGCCACTTATGCCCCACGGCCAGGGAACGGCCTCCCGTGCAGAGTTGTGTCATGGCTCTCCCTCCTGCCCTGCTCCCTTGTAGCGGATCCCCTGGCAGCCGCCATGGCCAGCGGCAGAGATTCGGACAGCGAGCCGGCGGTGCCCGAGGATGAGGAGGAGGAGGAGGGCCCGGACGTGAAGGCCGTGCAGGCCCATTATCTGCGCAGCCCCTCGCCCAGTCGGTGAGTCCACAGGCCCCCTGGGGGGGTGCTGCCCTTTCCTGCTTTCCCTTCCTTCCTCTGCTCTACTCTGGCACTTTGGCCAAGCTGAGCCTGGGGATTCCCTGCCCTCCCTGAGGTGGGGTCAGTGTGCCAGCACAGAGAGAGCCTGCAGAGGCAGAGCTCCTGCACTAATTAATCCACCCCACTGGGAGTGTACACAGCGGGGATAAACTGCAGGAAGGATTACTGTGGGCTGGTGTCATCCCTCTTCCCTGTCTCACCCTCTCAAACCCCTATGCTGAAACTTCTGGTCCAATTTCAACTCATCCTAAATTCAGCTTCAGCTTTATCTCCATTATAAGGACTTGTGGATTTTTTTACTTTTGATATTAGACTTTGCCAGCCCCAGAAAGACCAAGGGTCTTGGGTTTGATTCAGAAGCAACTTTAGCTACAGGCTTCAGGAACTGAACAGGAGGCTGTCACAGCACAAGCAGAAATTGAGTTATCTCAAGCAAAACAAGCATGATTAGATACGTTTTCTCCTAATACAAGAAAAAATACACCCCTTTGTTCTCTTTTCCTAAAGCAAAATTCTCTGCAGGGCTTTCTGTATCCCTTGAGATGCTTTAGCTGAAAGCAAGGAGTTGGGATTGAGTTTGAAAAGAACCTGCCCCAGTGGCCCTCAACAAGTAGGAGGTTATGAAATGTTTCCTGCAAACTGTGGGACACTGCAGAAAAAATAAGATGGAGTACTTATTTCATTTAACTACATGCATTTAAAAATTGTTTAGGAAGATCACTGAGCACACATAAAGTAAAATCATGTATTGTAAAATTACGTATTCAGTGCTCCCCTGCTGTTCATCAGTCACTCAAAATGAACAGAAGCATCTCTCCAGTTTACTTGCCTTTCTCTTGCCTTGCCTTGCCTTCCCTTCCCTTCTCTTCCCTTCCCTGTTCCTTTTTTTTTCCTTCCTTTTCCCTTGCTGTCAATGACTAAACACAGTGATGAAAATGGCAAGATCCTTCCCAGCCAGAAGGGGATCCTTGAAGGACCCAGGCTCGGGCAGTTCTGCGTTTCATGGATGCTCAGGGCAGCTACAGGTAAAATGTGTTGAGGCTGTGGTGGCAGATTATTACCAACTGTTACCTTTTTACTGAGCTTGGAGGCAAGGTTTACAGCAAAAGGAATTGAAGGCAGGGCATAGCTGCAAATTTGTGTCAGCTCCTGTAAATGAGACTGAGACTCCCCTCACTCGTCTTGTAAACTCCTTAGAAGAACTAGAAAAGGATTACTTTCAGTCACGGTTGACAAGTGCTGGAACTCAACTAAATGACCTGGATGAGCCTGTTAAGTGGTTTCCAATGGCTGTGCCCTCTGTTTTGATTCTGGAGCCTGAAAGCAGTTCCGCTCTCCAGACGCTGCTGCACCCTGACTGCATATTAATCACCGTCCCTCTCCTGCTTTAATTAAACAAAAACAGTGTATTGCGAGTCTGCAAGCCTGCACTGCCAGAGAGTTTCTGTGATGGCAGCAGACTTGTCCTAGTGATTTGTACCATCTATTTGGAAGGAAGTGTAGAGGGTGTAGATCAGGGAAAAAGCTCTTTAAAACATTTTGTTAAGATGGTCTAACTGAGAGTGAATTTTCTTGGACTGTATAGACGGATCCAGATGGAAATATATTTGTTTTTAAGATTGTGGCCCCTTTTTGCTTAACAAAAACTTATTACACTATGTCAAATAGCCCCCTTCAAAGGTGTTTGTGGGTGTCATAGTGGTTTCTGACCTGCGGTTACACAACACCGAGCGAGTGGAGAGACTGACCACAGGTTTGTGCTCTGAAGTGCCCAATGTACAAAGTACTGAGGGAGAGATTCACAGGCTTCAATCTCAATGCTTGCACTGCAGCTTGTGGTAACTCAAAGGATGCTTGCAGGCAATTAACTGGCAGAAAGAAAACCCACTATTTTCTAGTGTAATCTGTTTTGAATTACGCAATAAATTCTAGTTAGAGCCATAGTTATGTCTGTCTGTCTAAGTGAGAGTTACTTGTGAGACTATTTCTTGTGATCCATCCCCCTCCCAGTCTCAAACCAGCCACTGATCTTCTCTACCCATAAACTCCTCCACCAGGCAATTTGTTGGCACTCCCAGCCCACTGCAGCTTCTCCCCATGGGACCTGTCTACATCCTGCAAACACTGGATGCCAAGGCATCTTTGAAGCCTGTAATGCCATGCTGGAGAGCAGGGTGGGAATGAGAGGTGGGAGAAGACCTGGGACTTCCCTTCTACAATCAAAGGATGCTCACTGCTCCAGTTCTCTGCTGTTCCCCTCTGGAATGGGTGAAGAGGGCTTAAGTCCTGGGGATGGGATCACAGTGGAGGGCATTTGCCTAACAGGCAGTGTGGTTGGTTGGCAGGTATTCCATGATATCAGACACTGATACAGAGAGCATCTTCATGGAGCCAATCCATCTATCATCTGCTGTGGCTGCCAAACAAATCATCAAGGAAGGTAAGAGAACTATGTAAGTTACAGAGACCTGAGTTACACTTGTTCTGCTTTTCTCATCTACAGATCCTAAATGATAAAAAAGTCCTTATGAGAAAACTCCACCTGAAGTAGAGAAATAACTTACAGAAAGTTTTGGTGACTTTCTTTGAAGTTGTGCAATGAATCTGTGGCAAATTGTGTACTGTGTGGGTAAATACAGTTTGAGTGCTGGTTGCTCGCTGCAACAAAGTAAATTAGAGTAGAAGGGAATAGAACAGAACAGATTGGAGTATTTCCGTGTAAAGGACATACGTGATCATCTAAGTCCAACTATCAGGGCTGACCAAAAGTTAAAGCATATTGTTAAGGCACTGTCCAACTCCTCTTAAACACTGTCAGGGATGAGGCATCAACCACCTCTCTAGGAAGCCTGTTCCCATGTTTGATCACCCTCTTGGAGAAGAAATGCTTCCCAATGTGCAGTCTGAATCTCCCCAGGTCAGCTTTGAAGCATTCCCACGTCTGATCACTGGATACCAGGGAGAAGAGCTCAGCAGCTCCCTCTCCACTTCCCCTCTTCAGGAAGGTGTAGGCAGCAGCTGCATTCTTCTGGGCCTGGAATAAGGATGCCCTTAACTCCCAGGCCTTTGGCTAGAGTGGGACTGAGAGGACAGTGTGCCCTTCTCATTGCTAATTACCCTGAAGCAATTCCTAGGTACATGCCCACATTGCAGACAGAACAGGGTGATGTTTCCGGGGAAAAAAAGCCACAAGGCTTGTCCCAGGCACAAGTAATGACAGCTCATATATTTGCATTGGTTTTATGTGCTTTTAGTTACAATGTCAGTTTATTCCAGAGCTGAAGACAAAGGACGTCAGGGTAGACTCAGCGTGTCCCAGGATGTTGGAGTCTGCGCAGCAGCTGATGGTGGAAGACCTGTACAACCGAGTTAAGGAAAAGATTGATGACACCAGCTTGTTTAACACGCCGTGTGTGATGGACTTGCAGAGGGCACTTGTGAAGGACAGGCTGGAGACCCCCAGGGATGCTGTGGATGAAGTCTGGCCTAATGTCTTCATAGCAGAAAAGTGAGTGTTGGCTTTTGTCATCAAGTTGTATGAGATTCCCAGTAAAGGGTCAAATGGAACCATTGAAGGCATAACATATATTACATGCATCTAATACCTTTCATCCCTAGAGAGCCTTAAAGTGTTTTTCAGACTGTGCTCACAGAAATCTCTATGCACTGGAAAGTAAATACTTCTGGAATAGAATCAGCAGCTTTCCTATGCTATTTAGATGCTTCAACAGTTTAGGAGAGGAAAAGACAAATAAGCCCAAATTCCACTGTTCTGATTGGAATTTGGCCCTAAAATTGGAACTAAAGTTTTTGCTATGCAAAAGGAAGTTTAAAAGGTAATGCCATAGCAAATGTCAAGTAAACATGATTAGGTCTTCTGTGCCATAGTTCAGCTGTCTGAGATACCTGTGTAAGTGACCAGACAGAATTAGACGGGCATATAGAGTAAAGCATCAATTATGGAGTGATAAAAATTGATAAATAAGTACATGGCCTGAACCTAGGATGGCAATATGTGTTTCAAATCAAGCTGGAGTGGAAACAGAACATACGGCTCTACAAGTGAATGCAGGCTTCTTGTTTTCTTTTTTCAGTGAGTATTGGACAGAAATACCTGTAGAACTCTCAAAGGACATTAAGGTCTGAGTGGTGCCTCATGCTGAATGAGTAACATAGACTGGGAGTTGTGTAGGCCTTGTAGCATGCAGCTTCTTTCCCTCCAAAAATAAGAGCACTGATATCTAACATATTTTTTCCTTTTGTGCAGAAGCGTTGCCGTGAACAAAAGCCGTTTGAAGAGACTGGGGATCACCCATGTCCTGAATGCAGCTCATGGTACAGGTGTCTACACAGGACCGAGTTTCTACAATGGTCTCAATATCCAGTACCTGGGCATTGAAGTTGATGATTTTCCAGATATGGATATCTCCAAACATTTCCGCCCAGCTGCAGAGTTCCTTGATGAAGCCCTGCTGACTTACAGAGGTAAGAGGAGAAGATTGCAGTGGTTCCAGGATGCTTGGGGATTAACAGGGGGAAACCTTACTCTGATAAACAGCTGCTGCCACATTTGTAATGGGGTAGAAGGCAGAGCCTTTGCTCTCTGCATGCAGTTACAGTGAACACCTATTGCCCATTTCTGACAGGCCTCATTCAAAACAGGAGGGAGCAAACTGGTAAGAGGAGGCAGCCCAGCAGCCCCATGGCTTCAGTTTCAAAGTGGCTGCGAGTCAGCTCCTGCAGCTGCTTTGAAAGAACACGACCATAGCAAAGAGTAGAAGCCCTGCTCTAATACATATTTTTTTTAATATTGATACTATCTAATACTATATATATAGAGATAGATATGTTTCTGTACTCTGCACGTTTCAGTTTTGCCATGATGCAAAAAGCCAGGCTGATTTACTAGAACAATCCAAATGGCTGAGTTGAAACTCTGGGAGTCTACACCCAGGCTGCTGTCAGATTTGCTGGACTTCAATTCCATGGCAACTGTTATTCTGTGGACCTCCAGTGCACAGTGGTCATTTTGTTGCAAATTCAGTGGACAGTTAGAAATATCTTTTTGCAGTTCAGTATTGAAAGAAGCACCAGGATCTGTTATATCACTGATATTTTTCATATAAATTGTCAATTAACCTAATTGTAGAAAGACAACAGATTACCTCCTTGTAGAAGGGACAGTAAGAAGAGTGTAAAGTTTTGTTCGTATACAAGGAATGTTGAGCCAGTTTTAATATCTCAACAACACGAGGAGGGTGCAACTGAGGCAGAGGAGCCTTAGAAGAAATGAGAGGAAGGAGATCTCCGCCTCTTGGCCAGCTGTTAGATTGGCTTTGCTGGCTGGTAAAACACTTGGAAGGCAACCAAGACTTTTGATGCTAAGAAAGGTATAAAAGAGATTCCAAGATTGTAGGAAGAGGTTCATTAGGTAATCTCTTGTGGTAACATATCAGCACTCAGAAAGGTGGTGCTTAAATTGGCTTCATTAAGTTTCAGTGCAAACAGATTGATTAAACTGGAGTTTATCACACATTTAGAAACAGTAATTTCAGTTGTTTGCAAGCTAGCAAAGCCTCATTTACATTCTCTTCATATTACAAGCTTTTCTTTAACTGCAATTTGCTATACAAGTAACTTAAACCCCAAAATATTTTTCTGTGCTAAAGCTTGGTTTTCTGCAAGAGGTAGTCAGTGCCATAAAATAAAGCAGATCCTGAGTTTTGATTCTTGCTCATACAGTCACTGGTGCCGGACAGTGGGTCCCAATAGTTTGAAGCTGCTGGATCAGTTTGTCAGAGTCAAAATCAGCTCTTTTCTGATAGGTGCTTGGTTCTGCTCTTCTAAGATATAATAGGACTTTGACCTCCAGCCAGGCTACAGTGTAATTGTTTGAAGGTACCAAAATGGATCAGGATTCTGGCAAAAATACAATTATATTAATATAACATTGTATTTAAGTCCTATAATGTGCCTTATAGAAAAAATAAGTTACTTACTTATCCTCCCAATACCCTCCTGGAGGCTAATGCTAACATCTCTCTTTTTACGTATTGAGAAACAAGCATGGAAAGCTTAAATGTCTGACCCTATGTCAGCCGGTAAGTC
The DNA here is from genome assembly GCA_013398115.1 of Falcunculus frontatus. Taxonomy (NCBI): domain Eukaryota; kingdom Metazoa; phylum Chordata; class Aves; order Passeriformes; genus Falcunculus; species Falcunculus frontatus. Next base: position 2,203,572 of record VZRV01010993.1, on the reverse strand, counting down.
AAGAATGTCTCACTTGCCTTTCCAATACCTATTAGAAGCTTTTTGACTGTTTGAGTAAATGAAGTGTGTAGGCGAAAATACAAATACTATTTAGATTGTTTGGAAATGTGCCTGCCCACGGTTTTTGAAACTAATGTTCTTTTTATTCATATGTATCTAGATTTTTATTAAGGTAAAGCTATCAAATTTTTAGTATTGGTTTCAGTCACTGAAACATATAATCTGTGTAGTTTTTAACACTAATCAGAGAATGCTTTTGTGCTACATACCAGAGCATCCTGTCTGTTTTTGGAAATAGCTGATTCCTTTCATATCCACTACCTGTAGGGAGAATCCTTGTCAGCAGTGAGATGGGGATCAGCCGCTCAGCTGTGCTGGTGGCTGCCTACCTGATGATCTACCACCACATGACCATCCTGGAGGCTCTGATGACCCTGAGGAAGAAACGTGCCATCTACCCCAACGACGGCTTCCTGAAGCAGCTGCGGGAGCTCAATGAGCAGCTGTTGGAGGAGCGAGAGCTGGAGCGTTCTGGAGATGAGGAAGTGACTCCGAGCCAAAGTCCTCTTGCCCGCGCAGGGACTTCTTCGCAGCTGTCTGGAGCTGGCGACTCAGGGAGCATCAAGGGAGCCAAAGCCCACTCCATCACAGTAGAAGAAGAGGACACCAGCAGCATGCTGGGTAGTTTTATGAGCTCTTCATCAGTGGAAAAAACCAGCTGGGTTTCCAAACACTCCACCCTGATCACTGAGGAGGAAGAGGAACAGTTGTATGAGGAATGGAGGAGGAAACAAGGCCTATCCGCAAAGGAAGCAGGAGTTCACCATGAAAGAAGAACGTCTCCAAAGCATCTGGATCAGGAAGAGGAACAATCTGATGAGGATGTGGAACGGAGGATCCATGACTGGCAGCGCAGAAATGAAAAATACCAAATGCAGGGTACAGCCAGGGAGGAGGATGGTGAATGCAGCATGGGAGGAAGACCTTACCCATCAGGTGAATTCAGTGATGTTGAGAGTGTGAGCAGTTTTGAGATCCGAACCCTAAAAAAACAGCTGGAAGCCAGTAGCTTTAGCCGGATGAGGAGGAGCCGCACAGGCTCTATGTCTTCTGAGAGCACTTGGGACATGTGGAATCAGAGGCTTCTGGAGATTGAGAAAGAAGCTGCTCAGAGGTATCATTCTAGGACTAAAACTTGTGGGGAGAGACAATCCCCAGAAATGGAAAGAAAAGAGAGAGATGTGGATGAGGAGAGTGTGTTTTCAGACTCCTCCTGTAGCTCCTTCTACAATTTCTGCCAAAAGAACAAGGACAAGTTGACTCCTCTAGAAAGGTGGAAGGTCAAGAGGATCCAGTTTGGCTTTCACAAGAAGGATTTAGAACCGTCATCTGCACCATCTCCAGCAGAAGATGGCAGCCAGGCAGGTCAGGAGGAAACAGAAGGGAAGAGTTTATCAGATATTGATCTGACTGCTTACCAGGCTTGGAAAATGAAACGGCAGAAGAAGGTGGGCAGTGAAAGCAGCAAGGAGGAATTTGTGGAATTTGCCAAAACTGAGGATTCTGCTTCAGCTAAAAAGAAGCAGAGGCGTGTAGAGCTCCTTGAACGTTCAAAGAAAATTTTAGAAGAAAGCCAGTCCATGTGCAGCTGGGAAACAGAGAGTACAATGAGTGGGAGTATTCCCCTGTCAGCTTTCTGGCCTTCAGCGCCTTCTGCAAGCGGTGCCGACGATGCATCTTCTGCCCTGAGCATGCAGACTAATCATTCATCTTTGTCACAGGCCAGGAGTTGTACAGGAGCAATGCAGCCTCAGATGCCAAATATACCCCTTCCCAATCTCCCAGTTGGCCCAGGTGACACAATATCCATGGCAAGCATTCAGAACTGGATCGCTAACGTGGTCAGTGAAACCATTGCTCAAAAGCAAAATGAGATCCTGATGCTGTCCCGTCCATCGTCTGCCATGGCCTCCCTGTCGGGAGACCTTGGCAGGCGTGCAGATGATGACAAGGTTTCTCTTCTCAGTGCTCAGAGTGGCTCGTCCCTTGCTGCTTCTCAGCTCCACCAGCAGGACCTGCGCAGGGCTGAGTCTCAGTCTGTGCTGTCTTGCAACACCTCCGTGAGCGCAAGGACAGAAGGGACGACTTCAAACATGAAGACGACCCAGACAAGCAAGCCGCTGTACAGCCTCTTTGCTGATGATGTTGACCTAAAGAAACTTAGGCGGAAGGAGAAGGAGATGCAAATGGAAATGAGAGAAAAAATGTCAGACTATCAAATTGAAAAGGTGATCAGAGACAATAAACGCAGCACTTTATTTAAAAAAAAGGTGACCAAAGCAGAGGAAAATGAAATAGAAGATGACATAGAGAGTACAACAAACAGTCACAGGCGTCCCTTGCAAGCAGATTTTGACAGAACTGATGCAGTCTTTGATCTCTCCAGTCAACCTGCAACCTCAGGTGCACCGAAGTCAGAGACAGATACTGATATTACCAAGTGGCTCAATGGCCTGAAAGCAGAAAGAGAACCACCATCATATTATGATCAGACTGAGAATGCTAGAGAGAAGTATAGCAGATCATCCAAAGTTAGACAGATGGATTCTGAGACATCCAGTTACAGATTCTGCAGATCTCAAAGAAAAGAGCTAGATAGCTGTTCTTCCTACGAGTCAACAGGAGATTCACTGAGAACCATGTCGAGATTTTCCTCTGCTTCTGCAAAAGAGGACAAAAAGATGTACAAGTTCACAAGGTCCAGGGTCAGTGAGACAAGTTCCAGAGGAAACAGCCCAGAGCTGCATGTGTTCAGCCGGTCACCTGAACCACCCTTTGACTCTGAATCCCCTGAACCATCTACACAGAGCCGAGTTAGAGCTCATCATGTGGAGGCACGTGAAGAGGAGGCCAGGTCAGACATGTCAGAATATGGAGCAAAGAGAAAGTTCACCCAGAGCTTTTCAAAGTCTGAAGAGGATGGAAAGAAGGAGGCAAAAGTGGAGCAAAGTGAAGAAAGGTTTGCATCTAGGCAGGTCTCTCAGTACAGGCGAAGCACACGTAAAGAAGAGGAAGAAGAGATGGATGATGATGCCATTATTGCTGCTTGGAGAAGCCGACTAGAAGAAACTACAGCAAAACTCCAGCGGAGGAGGGAAGAGTGACCAAGATCAGACTACAGGAACACAAGCAGAGCCACAGAGTCCCTGAATCACTCACTCATCATTATATTTTTGATAATCCTTTGTGGTTTGTAGGGCATTTCCTGCAGATAGTTCTCTTCTTAATCAAAAGCGATGAAGGGAAGAGGTCAAGTTCTGCAAGTGTTTGTGGTTTGTCAGAAAGAAGATGCTGGTATTAAATGATCAATGTAGGTAGGAACACAATGTTAGAAGCCATTAGGAGCCAGACGATGTTTCAGCAGCAAAAGCAGGTAACGGTGGCACCTCAAGTCAAAAGACCAATCAGATCCCACTTTGGTTATTTCAATTTCCTACTGTTGTTAAAGACTGGACATATTTTTTCTAGGATCTTTTTGATCATAAATGGAAGAAGCCAACAGCCTTTTCTAGGAACTTAAAGAATGTTTTTCTCTTAATCAGTTTTACTTTATACAACTGAGAAAATATTACCAGGTAGGCTCCATTTTCTGCACTAGCCTTACAAATGTCTACAGAAGTAAGACAGTTCAGGGGAATACATGTTCTGTTTTACTTCACTAAATACATGTTCTGTTTTACTTCACTAAGTAGCAGAAGAAAAGTGGAATACTAGAAAAAAGAAGATGGCTCCTTTTTAGAAGTTCAGTGCAGTAATGAATGTATTCCTTTGGTACCATTGTTTTCTATTAGAGGGAGTCATCTCTGCTCCAGTATGGTTGGTTCCTGCTAATAAGTTCAGGTTAACAAAGGAAAAATGTAGTAACATTAACAGCCATCTAAAAACCTTTTTTTGATGTAGTTAAAGAGATAGAGTTAGGATTAGTGTTAGTTTAGGCTGGGTTTCTGAGTATTGACTTCACTTTGGTTTATGTATGCAGCTCAGCTAAGTCTGTGCTTTTGTGTTTATAGTCAGATTAATTTTCAGTATGATTGTCTTGAACGAAAAGAGCAATACACAAACTGACCTCGTAATAAAATTGTTTAATTAGACCATGGGTGTAAGGCACCATGCACCTAAGGAGAAATTGTGTGTCTGTGAATGTGGCGCCTGGAAGCTTGTTTTTAGGAGGTGGTGGTAGGTTCAAATGGCATCTTACAGTTAAAATCTTGTTTGTATCCGGAGCTACAGAGGAAGAAGCCCAGCGTCCATGTTAACTGAGTACTCCAGGTTAAGAGCCTTGGGTCTTTCCATGCCCTGCAGAGCCTTGTGAGCTCATGTGACACAACCTACCAGCTTGCCTCAGCATCACTTGTGTGTCTTTACACACCACAGCACCCAACTCTCACCAGTCAACATCCTCCACCTCTCTCTTAAAGGCACATAGGCCAGTTTGTACTGACTTTGACTCTGGAATTATCAGTTCTCTGTTCTGTACAGACTGTATTTTGAACCAACAAAGGCCTCTGGCAGAGCTGAATATAAAACGACAATGGAGGGATGATGCAGTAGCGCTCTCTCACAGGAAGTTTGTCTTTTTCTTGTAATCTCTTCTCCCTCCCACTGTGATGCTTAGAGCTCACCATTACCATTATGCTAGTACCTCTCCCTATTTTAATTGTGTCGTATAGACAGCAAGCTCCACAGGGCAAGGGCCTGCTCTTTGTCCCTGTCTGTATGGCGCTGCGCACATCAGCAATGCTATCTAAATAATGGTTACTGATAACAAAATGCAGCTGGCAATTTTCCTAAACTTAGAATCATTTCTCTCAACTATAACTCACTGATTAGACATTATCCCTGCTTCTCTGAAGATAAAGATGATTCTTTCTGACAGCCAGGACTGGGGTAAATGATAGCTACTTATTGTCAGGTGAATGGAGTCTCAAAATCAGGTGATTGAACAGTAACAGAGGTAGAAAAAATAACAGAAATAACTTACTTGTCTGGGTTGTTTTGGAGTTTTTTTGGGTTTTTAAGTAAACTCAGATTACATTTCTGAAATACATAAGGAACACGGTCGTGTTAATGTTTCAGGCATGCAGAGATGCTCTAAGGTTTATAATGCTCTTCTGCTATAAAATAATATATAATACAATGCATCCCTTGTTTCTGCATATTTCTGTGAGTTGTTATTTTTTGAAGTAGTGAAATTCCAGGCCTTCAGCCACATTCTGAGAATTTTTATTGAATTTCTGCAGTGTGTGTTAGGATAGGCATTTTCCTCTTTCTTATCCCTGGTAAAGTTGTTCCGTGGAAAACAGCTCTGCATAGACATATTTGGAGCTTGCTTTAATTTCATCCTAGAAAAGGTCTTAAGTTTTGATGGATCAAAGTGGAAGTGTGCAATACCTTCTGGCACTGAATTTACTTTTTTATCAAAGGCTGATTCCCTCTGAAAAATCCCTCTGCTGCTTCCTGTGCCTGGATGTTCCCAGCAGACAAGCCTGTCCTCTGCAGTACTGTAGGGGGCATCTCACGCTGTAAAAGACGAGCAGTAGATGATGTAGTAATTGGTTTCATTTTGTACTGTACAGCACAGCCTTTGTTTGGGCAGCATTTTGATTTAAACACTAATCTAGGTCTGCTGCACAAATAAATTATTCAAGACCAAGGGGCAGAATATGGTTCTGTAACAAGTCTGAGCCAGACCGTCCTGATAGCGAGTTTTGACCCTTGTGAGAAAGGGTTAAGTGGGTTCTGCTGACTCATTGAGGTAGGTGGCTTATTAGTTCACTTGTGTAAAAGGGAGATAAAAATGGTTTGCTGGGGAGAGGCCATCTACGATGCTGGCTGAGCAGCCATGAGGGAGAAGCCTTAGAAATAGCTGAGCTTTATTTTCTTATTGCTTATATCCTTGTTAATAAAGCCAAACCCCCAAAGCAATAAGGGGGTGGGGATCATTTTGGACTCCATGCAGTATATGGCCAGTGCTTGAAAGCAAGATGGGAAAGGCTCCAGCTCACAGATATAAATTACATGAAACAGTGACATAAAGACCTTGCATGGTGAAAATATTAAAGCATTCAGTCATAAGACCAATAACCAGGAGAGACAGAAATGGAGGGGTTGAAGGCAGGCTAGAAAGTCAGGTTTTAAGATGAGAATTTAGAAGGAGATAAGGAATTGCTGAAAGGGGAGAGGTCTGCACAGATTGTTTCAGGTGACCAGAGCTGCAGAGTGAATGGTTTTTCAGCAATGACACCAGTCTGACACTAGATTAAAAGAGTAAATAAGTACCCAAATTTATCTAGGAAAGATTTTTCAGCAAAGATGCACTGGGACTGATATTTTTTTCTCCCTCTCAGTTTGCTGCTGTAGGCAGAAGGGGTTTTTTGGCATTGTATAGTGGAAGGTGAAAGTGCAAGGAGCATCCATACGGTCAGTTAAGAATATAAACACAAGAACATCAGAAAGGCTGTATGGGGTCAGACCAAAGGTCCATCTGGCTCAATATCCTGTCTCTGATAGAGAACAACAGCGAATACCTAGGGAAGAATATATACAGTGATAAAAGTGTTATTTCCTCAGCACGATCTTCCAGATTCTAATCATTTGCAACTCAAGGACTTCCTAAGCCAGGTGTGATATTTTTGTATTTAATAGCCCTTAATAGATTTTCCTTCTATGGAAGTGCCTAGTAATTTTTGAGTTATAACCACTATAGCCTCCTACCCGCTAGCCTCTGTGATCTCTTGTAGCAAGAAGTCCCACAAGTTACTGTACACAAAATGCTATGCCATCTTCTTTCTGCCTGTTCTGAGCTCTCTGCCCACTAGCCTTTAATGCCAACATAGTATCTGTTCAGTATCTACATGTCCCATGAGATTTTACCCCCCCTTCTGTCGTTCTGTCCCATCCTTAGCTCTCTGGTTTTCAGCCTGAGTTACTTACTCCTCACATAGAGGCTGCTCCATGTCTCTTCATTATCCTTGCCATTCTTCTCTGAACCCTTTCTAGTTCTGCTTTGTCATGTTTGAGATGAGGGACCAAATCCTCACACAGTATCCAGGGTGCAGGTGTGGCAGGGATTTATCCTACAGCATATTGACCTTTTTTCCTCCTTTCTGTTCCTTCTCTATTGACTCCTAACAGTTTGCATGTTTCTTTGGCTGTTGCTGAGCACCAGAGTGATGTTTTCATAGAACTGCTTATTATATGCACCAAATCTTGTTGTTGGATGGCAATGGTCAGCTCTGAGTTCATAATTTTGTATGTTAAGTTTTCTTATTTGTAATGTTTTACATTTATTAGCCTTGAATTTCACCTGCCATCTTAGTTCTCAGTCTCTCAGTCAGAATAAGTCCTTCTGTGTTTTTCCACAGCCTCTCATTTCTGCTTCTCTGTTTCCTTAATGTCCTTTGAACAAGGCAGAAACTCAGAGGATGTGGGAAGCAAAGATGTTAAGGAGGGATAGATGAGAGAGAAACCCATTTGATATTGGTCTGCTTGAAGTAAGAAATAAGAAAGTGATGAAAGCCAGAGAGCTAGGAGATAAATGTGCAAAAAGAGATATGAAGACAATAGGCAAATTAAGAAGGGGACCTACAGTGGTCAGAGACAGGAAGATATGTATGTAAGCCAAAGAGGCTAATGCAAAATATTAATTTGTTTAACCCACTACAGATGTATAAAAATCTGGGGAAAGGTTATGAGGCAACCTCTGTGGGAAGAAAGGAGAGTTAAAGAAGTTACAGGTCTGTGAGAAATGTGAAGAGGACTGGGAGAAATGGAAAGAGTGAGAGACATTAGTGGGACACCAGTGATAAAATGACATTGGTGCCGGATTGGGAATTCAATGTGGTACAAGCAAGTTTGAAAGAAGCAAAAATGTGCCAGAAATACGTTATTCCTACTGTAAGAGCTGCATTTTGCATCGTAATACTGATAGGTGTGGGGCCATGGCCCATTTCCCCCATCTAGGAATTTCAGAACAATGTGATTTATTGCGTGCAGCACTAGCTTAGACTGGATGATTTTAAAAGGAGTTTAGCACCATTTCCTTCCTTTACAGCTCCTTGAGAAATGCTTACACATTAGCTGTGGTGGAGAGCTAGGTGAATTATGAGACAAAAAGTTTCATTTGGGGAGGTTATGTTGCATTGCCTGCCTTTCCTTAAAGGGTGTAGCTGGAATACATTCAATATAGACATTATAATGTGAAGACACAATATCCATGACCTTCCTAAATTTATAGACAATCCAACAAAGATACTGAAAGCATGTGATTAATATAGTCTAGGGCTTGGAAACGGACACTGCATACTCATGTAATCCAGCAAAATCTCTTTGAGAGCTACCTGCCTATTCTCTGGAATTTCACTTGTCATTTAGAAAAATGAAAGTGGGTCAAATCTCTGGCTGTTCTAATTGTGAAGAAAACCTCCAGAATGGGAAGTATGTGTAACAAATAAACTGTTCTATAGAGAGGTGAGAGCATACGTCTAAATGGTGTGTGAATTGCCCCAGTGATTTCAGCAAGGTTCTAACTTATTTGCCCAGAAGTAATAATTTAAATGCCAATAATATTTGTCACCCTGTACTTCATGTAATAAATTGAGAAAGGTTCAAAGTGCATGTATTTAGGTTGTGTATTGCCAATACCAGCATAATCTGCTTGAATGAACACCCTGTCATTTTCTTTGGTTTTGTTGTTTTCTGGGGTTTGGGGTTTTTTTTTCTTAGGCTGCCTTTTGTTCTTTGGTACATTTCAACATATTCAGGAGCTGGTTGCATGTTGTTTCTATCTACCCTCCTGTTAAAACCACTCAGTAGCTTCTGAGCTTGGTGTTTTCCTGTGACTGCTGTTCCTCCGCCACAGGGTGCACACACACACTCACAAACACACACAGATATAAAGAAAAAACATTATTTGTGACTTATAAAAGCAGGCAACAATATGAATTCAGTTCTTCCCAGGACTACTCAAGTGTGGCGATGTGAAAACTGTCTTAGAGAGCAGGAGAAGGGACATCCTCTCTGTGCTTTGAACCTTCCCCTCTGGATTGCATTTCATTTTTATTTGCATGTGTCTTTAAAACAGACAATTTTATTCCCTACGCAAGAGCATTACTGCTTCCACATTCATACCTGCAGGTAGACTGCTTTACTTTTATTTAAGATATGTGTGCCCTGCAAGACACAAATGTGTGTAATAGAAAACTAGCTTCATTGTTAACTGTGAAGAGAACAGTGTCTCTGCATAATCAATCAATCAATTAATCAATCAATCAATCAATCACTTCTGTTTTTTCCAGCGCACCCTTCATGCCAACATGCCTGAATGCTTTATGGACATTAAATTAAATCAAAGAACACACCACAGAATGGACAAGGCTAGATCAATAAATCTTAAAACCTGATTCAAACTTACCAAGGACTCTGCACAAGTAACCATGACAGGAAGGATGACTTCAGACAGAAGGGCATGTGTGTGGGCATAAAACTGAAACAAGACTTAGGTGATACTAATTAGAAGACAAAAACACTTAAAGGAACTGGTAATTTTTATAGCTTTGCCCAACTGCCAGCAGCATTGACCTGCAGCTTAATGTCTTAAGAGTATTTTTGGATTTCTGAGCTATGTAAGAAAATATATATATGGCAAGAACTTTTCACAACTGGTCAGAAAGCCGTACACTTCAGGGCACCTCTTGCCACGAACATACCTAATTTTAAAGATTTGCCTATTTGTGATCTCTCCATTTGGTTATTGCAGGGCATCATATTAAAGAAAGATGCAATAGACACCAGCTGACAATGGCCATAGTATGACTGCTCTGTCTTCATGGACCATCCCAGCAATTTGATCTTTGCAATGACTCCTTGCTGAACTCAGATCCAGTCAGAAGTCATCCATTAGTTGGGCAGAACATTTCTCCCTCCTCGCTTGAGAGGAGAGCTTTATGAAACTGCAATACCTTTTATGAAACTGCCAATTAATGGGGAGCTTTGTACATTTTGCTCATTGAAATATCCCAGTAGCTGTCATAACCTATGAAGGTTCATTCCCAAAGCGCATAAAATGACCACAGGCCTAACTACATTCAAAACTAAAAGCAAACCCCAGTTCTTCAACTTAAACTTCCCTCCCTCAATAATTTCGAGGCATGTGCTCCTCAGTCTGTGAATTGGATCAAAAGTACTGCCTAGAGGCAAAGGGTCAGAGGAGATTCCACTTATGAAAAACAGGAGGCCCTCAAAAGGGTGCAACCTCAGTTGCTGAACAGACACCACAAATAGGATGGATAAAAGCCCACATGAGACTGGTACGTGAGCAAGCAGAAGCTGACAGTTGCCCCTCAGGAATACAGTATAAAGCTTTCAGTTCTGCAGGAGATGTGATCTGAAAGTCTGCTTCCTGGAAGCAATCGCACCTGAACTGTTGCATGGTGCTGCAGTTGCATAATTTAATAGTTGTCATGTTTCATCCCAAGGTGAGTGTTCTTGGGGTGGTAGTGTACATAAAAAATTTGTATGTCATTAGGGATAAAAGGGCCTATGCAAGAAAAGGTCAGATATTATCCTCGTGACTGGCAGAAGAGGTCCATATTAAAACAAAGAAGGTGTTTGATTTTCTTTTGAACGTGGGCAGATGATTCAGACCCACGTGCCCTTCATATGCTCTGTCTCTCCCCTTCCTATCTCCTTTCTTTTGAAACAGATTTAAGTCCATCTACTTTTATATTTTCAAACAAAACCCATAAAAGGGCCATAAATATCATGACTCGCTAAAATGAAAGCTGTTTCCTTCTTCTCCCAGGAGACTCCTGCCTGAGAGAGAGACAGAAAGAGTTCACCTCTTTGAAAATTTCCTCCTCTGTCGAAGTAAAGCTGGTATCTAAAAGCAGCCTTCAAGGCTTTGTTCTTATCATCTTGACCTGGCTTTGTACTGGCTTCCCTCTGTATTGCTTGTGGAAGTGTGAAGGACGGGGCTAGGGGAAGGAGTTTTGGCTATCACTGGCAGAGCAAGGGTCATGCTTGGAAAGGGATTTCATTGTGGTTTCAGAAAACGTTATAAACTCAGCACACTGGCAGAAAGAATGAAGAAACTCATTCCCCTCCTGGATCAGACCAGTGATCCACCCCTTGTGTCTCTGATGTTGGCCAGAGCCAGATTTACCTCAGAAGGTATAAAGAAGGTTTAAGTGAGTAATTATGGAATAACCTGCCCTGAGTAAAATTTTCTCTCCTTCTGGCCCAAAGCCCTCCTTCATCTCTCCTCCTTGGTTAGAGTTCAACTCTATGCCCTGAAGCACGACGGCTTCTCTCCCTTCCAAACCGCTTTTCATCCTGGCCTGTCTCATGTAACTGCCTATGACAGTGATGGGATGTATAGGTCTTGTCCATTGAGAGTCTGTGACAGATCATAGCCTTATTGGAAAGAGAGGCAGAGAGGCTGAAGAGAAGGCAAGGGAGGAGAGCATAAACTCAGATGAAATATCCATCAGGAAGATGGAAAGAAGAGTGAGTGCCTGGGAAACTAATTGCTGCCTGCTGATCTGGGCTGTGGAGATAGCTTGCAAGTGAGCATTTTTGCTTTTCAGAGATTTCAGCCTGGAGCACACTAGGAAAGTCAACTCTTGGTTGAAACTACTGTTCATCAATATTTCCCCTTTTATATATATATATATTTTTTTTTTTTTCTTCTTAAGCTGTAGAAATATGACAGTAGTCCTGAGAAAATTATTCCACTATAAGGGAGCTTTTTCTTCCACTGAAGTTCACTACTCATTTCTGAAAAGGTATTAGCATAATTTGGGGCTCCTAGACATTGAACACCAATGAAGATCAGGCTATTCTTCTACTGCCCAGAAATGATTTAGGAATCCAAAGTCAGATATTCCTGCCTAGGTCCTTATCCCTATCTTGCAGAGATGGTTGCTCATACTCCTGAGTCAAGCAAAGCCCAGCTTCTGTGGATTTGTTTGGCCATCACGTAGGGCATCAGCATTTATGTGACGCAATGCCAGATGCCCCAAGGTGAGGATTAGAATTGTCCAGCACATGAAGGCTCTTGACTTTTTAGACATTGTCATCAGCATTATCATGGGTGATAGCACTATACCACAGAAAGCATTAACGAAGTTCCAGGGAATGCTTAAATGTACTTTCTAGATGGACACTTTACAGTTGTGTGCAGGTTGAATGACAGCTTTCACTTATTTGTCCAGGAGTTCAGCAATTCCTAGGCAGAGGGAAAGAAGAGCTAGGTGTTGGATCATATCCAAGTCTCAGTAACGATTAATTTCACTCCCACAGTATCCACAGCTTCCCATATTCCTTTCCCTCAAAAGTGTGGCAAAGGGCTCTGGAGTTTTCCAAGTGATGGGTGTTGAAATTGCACCCAGTCTCCTGGATACCACGCTGAGGTGTTCAAAGCATCCTGCTGGTGTTGGTTGAGCACAAGAGATTGTTCATTAAGAAAAATGACTGTATCATTCATGCTGGGAACAGCTGCAGTGAGCAGCTCAGTGGCAGTGTTCAAGGCTCTGTAATCTCCTGTTAGTTGCCACTTGCCATTAGATTTTTTTACTGGCCATAAAGGAGAATTGTAGGGGAAATGAGACGTGACAGTAATTCCCTGTTCCTCCAGCTCCTTTATCAATTCAGTAACAGGACAAATAGCACCAAAAGGTAATGTGTATTGTGGAATATTAACTGCCTTACTTTGGGGGGTAAAGGAGCAGCTGTTTGCAACAGATTAGCAGTCAGAGATGTATCTGTAGGAGATAAACTCTGGGGCAGAAAGGGTGATGTCCCTATTTCCCATTTTCCCCACGACTGACTCTTCATTACATCCATGCCCAGTATATTAAGGGCACCCAAAAGTAAGGTCAGGTGGATTGTCTGTCCCTTAGACGGAATCAGCTTTGCCCTGACCAGAGGGTGGTTGGAGGGTTTCCCATTATGGCCTGCAATAGAAACTTGACTGCTTGCGAAGCAGAGGCTGCTCTTTGTAAGTGTCCTTACCTACCGTGGGTATCCGAGTTCCTGTGTCAGTGAGGAATGTTACAAGGTAGGGATGGATCATTAACTGCAACCATCATCTTGGGACTGGGATCCTCAGCAATGGCAGTAGCACCCACCCTAGTTTCCTGAATATTCACGGTCTAGGTTTAGTGCTAGTAGGTTTGGGCATATCCCTGAGCTCACAGCACTTGCGTGCTCTGGCTCTCTGGTTATTATCCCTTTGAACCATATGGTGTCACCCCGTCTCCAAACACAGATCCCAGAGGGTCATGAGAAGTAAATGAGGGAAACTTGTTCATTGCCACAAAAGGAGAGTTGGCATCTCACAAACAGCTCCTTCTCTAAGTGCATTTTCTATCATCTTTTATGCTCAGTAGTAACTGACCAAGTTTCTCAATTTCCCCTTTTGTCTTTCACATGGACAGGCTGGCTCTCTTACATTTACTCTCGCTGAGGATCTGCCTTGCTTTTTATCCTCTGGGACGTATAGTGGTAAAGCTGCCAGCCTACACTGAAGGACCTCTTGGAGAGTAATACCATTTAAGCTTGTCTTAATGGCCAACGCTAAAGATTTCCACACCCCCTCAGCTTCTGTTAGACACACGTCAGAAGTGTGCAGGCTCCCAAGTCACCTCCCAAAGATGCAGTTCTGCTGGAAGGGGTTGTCCAGCCCCAGGGGCAAGGGGTGCTGGTCCTTCTAATACAGCTAAAATCACTCTTTTCACCATGGCTGCATAAAGGCCCTTTAGTTCTTCCTGGCCACCTGTCCTGCCTACCTGGCTCTGCTTCAATCCAGTGCTGCTGCTCCCAGCACATATCAGGCCTTAGCATGAGCTGGGTTGGCTAAACCAGGAGTTGAGTCGAAGAAAGGCCAGGGTCTTAAGCAAACAAACCAACAAAAGGGGTTGTTGTTATTATTATTTATCAGGAAATGTAGTGATAGGAAGGGGGGGTAACCATTTTAAACTGGAAAAGGGTAGATTTATATTAAATACTGGGAAAAAAATTCCTTACTGTGAGGGTGGTGAGGCCCTGGCCCAGCTTGCCCAGGGAAGTTGTGGATGGCCCATCCCTGGAAGTGTTCGAGGCCAAGTTGGATGGGGCTCTGAGCAACCTGGTCTAGTGGAAGGTGTCCCTGCCCATGGCACAGGGGCTGGAACAAGAGGATCTTTATGGTCCCTTCCAACCCCACACATTCTATGATTCTATGACTATTTTCTTCTAATCCAGTTACACAGTGCCACTGCCTGGTATGTATAGGGTGATAAAATTTCACTGAACTGACCTTATACATGTGTCCACAGCTTGGTCTGATGATGCTTACAGACTGTAAAATAATCCCTTATTTCTGTGGCAAATCTCTCTTCTGTCCACAATTAAGTACCCATTATAATTCCATTTTTTGGCCATGTTTACAACAACATAGCTATTGCAAGTGTATAGAAAATGTAAATAACTTGCCTAATATTTTTCCTAGCCACATTTTTCCTTGTCTCTCCTTCAGTTACAAATGCCTTGGAGAAGACATCATTCTTGCTTAGTGCCTGAAAATGCCTTAGCTTCTAGAGGGAGCTACAGTAAATAAAAAAAATTATGCTGGATTCTATTTTCACTAAAAGAAAAAAAAAAAGCCATGCTATAACCCTGATTTGGTGTGATTATACTGTAAATAGGCCATAAACAGTCAAAGGGAAAATAACCCACAATATTCACACCTTTGAGAGACTGTGAGGTGGTAATCACTATTCTTCCCTGCTGTTCAAAATATTTTCCAAGTGTCCTCGAAACTGCATTGGCAGCAGAATGTGGCCCAATTCAAGGGCTTTAATGCTGCTGCTAAGTAGAAATGATTTTTGTCCTCGAAATTTCAGTGAAATAGTCTGTATTTTGCAAAAAAAAAAAAAACCAAAACCATAGCTATTCACTGCAAAAGCACCAAGAAAAAAGGCAGAGACCATCAGAAATCTTTCTGACAAGACAGTTCCATGTTTTAAAAAAAATTTGTCCAATTAAGGAGAAAGTACAAATGTTGAATTTCAAAAATAGGCATGTTTTATCTGAAGAAGCCAGAGAATTTCAGTGTTGCTTGCTGAAGTTAATAGGGAACATAACGTCCACTTTATACATGCAGAACCAGGAACAGAGGTTTGCCTTCAGCTCATTTTTTCACTTTTCCCCAAGAACTATTGCATGCCACACAGAGAACTGGCATTTGAAACTGGTGGTATAGCTTACCTTTAAGACCACAACCCTTCTTTACAAGCAGCATGGCTACCTGTGCCTGTCACAACGCTACAGAAGAGCTCTGCCAGAGAATCGTTCCAAAACCTTGCAGGGAGATGCTGTGCTCTTCCTGCCCTTTGTGGTGAGAATCTTTTTAATCTTATATCCATGCCCATACTCAACACTTTCAAATATTTCCCCTTTATGACTTATTATTTCTCAGCATCCTTTTGGTCTGATAGCTAGCTAAGGATATAGTTATTTATTGCCACTACATTAATATCCAGAGGTCTTAACTAGCACCCCACTGCAGTGTGTACAGCACGCAACACAATTCTAGATGTTCTTACCCTAAAAGACTTGCAAGTTAAATGAATGAAACAGATCCAGGCTGGGAGAAAGAGATTGCATCTGTCAGTATATTTGAGACCCAGAAACTGAGCCCAGTGTTGTACGTGGATACTGCAGCAGCAGAAGTCTGCAGGAAATTTCAAAAGATAGGGCTAAATTCATCTTGCTAGCAAAGTCGTTCTCCATGAGCAATCACTCACCTCTCTGTGGCACAATTAAACACTCACTGGCCTCCAGAGAGCACAAGCACAACTTTCTAAACTGGTGATTAAGGCCCTTGCCTGTGAGGGGCAGACATATGTTTCCGGCCTTTTTCCAGAGAGTGTGTGATGTGAAAGAGTTAAGCATTCATCAGTGCAGGCTTTTCCCCTCCCAAGTCATGGCTCCTGGCTGCTACCTTGCAAAGCAGCACTGCTGTGCCTTTTTCACCCAAAGAATACTTAAATAACCATTTCAAAAGGAAATAGTTGATTTGGGACTCTTTAACAGAATAATCAACAGTACAGGGGAAGAGGCTGACACTTCCTTGGACCCAGATTCAGGTTCTCTCAGTGAGTTAAAATGCTGTCTTCTGAGATGGCCTGAACACTGAGCTACTGAGTTGAAAAAGGCCACTCTGCCTTTTGTCACTTGCTGCTTATGGGCTATGTCTTGTCTGAGTATAAGGTTGGCATAAGAGCCAAAGGTAGCTTCATGTCTGTGAGCACAAGCAGGGGAGAAATTCCTCATTGCAGTTTTATGTTTATCCATCATAACCCAGTGTAATTGCAGACTGTGCCTAAAATATGGTGCACTGAATTTTACAGTGCTTCAATCATCTTTTGGATCTGGGTCACACTGATGGCACAGGTGGTTTCAAATGTAAGCCATCACATGGATGGGACATACATTCCTGGCAAAACTGGCAGCTTTACCTCTGTTTTTCTGTTTTGAGGAATGATTCAGAATTCAGATTGGTTCTGGCTCTGTGTGGCAGATTGCACTTGAGCATGCAGCAGCCTCCTAGCCAGCAGAAAGCTGGGCTAAATCACCCACTGGAAGTACAAGCCTGCTTTAGCATTTAACACTTCCTTAGCATTTAACAGTGAAACTCAGCTAAACGACAGCTTTTATTTTTGCTTTGTCCTAGGCTCAAAGGCTCCCAAGGCTCAAAAGATTGCAAATGCCTCTGGAGTATCAAAGCTTCAAATCCAATGTAGCCTGGCTATTATTCCCTTCAGCTGTGAGCATGGGCAGTTACAGAGATGGGATGAATGCTCCCCATCTAGATAATTTAAAACCTGTGTTTAGTATTAATTCTGTCACTTTTTAACCTGACTGTCAGTTTGGAAAGCAGGCAGCTGACAACACCGGGCAATGCAATGCCCTGTGCTTCTGTTGGACTTGCACATGGTAAGAGACCATCGTGTGTGCTTGCTGGAATGGGAGGGGTTTAGGTGAGATTAGCTAATGGGCAGGAGAACATGCTCTGAGGAAAGGTCTTGCCAAGATTTATGCAGACAGTGACACGATCAGAAAGATACTGCATGTGGCACATTACAATGGACACACTAAGAGTCTTCCTATTCCCTTATTCTACCATATGGACTGAGTTACACACTGTGAAAACCATGTTCCTTGCACAAAAGAGCAGAATAAAATACTGTTTGGCTTAAATCTATTCCCGCTTGTGAATGTAAATTAAATCTGTTCTCCTTCAAATTTCTTTTGTTCTGCTGCTTTTATCTTTGCGGAAATTTTCTTTGGTGACTGCTCTGTTGTTGGCAGCCTGGCCCTGACAGGTGAAAATCATGAACCCTTATGAAGTTACAAGCTCTAGGAATATGTCCTTGGCTGGAGGCAACATGGAGTTACAGAACCCCAACCAGAGTGCACTGGTACACTGGCTTTTCCTGCCCTCCTCTGAGCAATTATTTTGGGGAAAGTTCTCTAGGCCAGAGAAACTATATTCATAACATCCACTATTTAAGCCTCTCACTTGGATTCTTTCCTTGCAGCGAGAACTGACATACTGTCAAAGTTGACAGCACTATGCCAGTTTATTGCACCAGAAGACCTGGCCTTTCCTTTCCTCCCATCTCCTGAGCTTGGCTGCTCCCGTTATATGAACCCTTTCTCACTCCTGCCCCTAATAAAATCTCCATGCTTCACATGCTCCCTCAGCTTCCCTTTGATTCGTGCTCCCAGAGTCTTCCTCGCTGCTGACGTCGGGAGCATGCACAGCTCTGTAATTTCCCGACAGCCCTTTTCAAACACCGCCTTTTAATCAGGTGCTGTGTTTTACCAGCACTTCCTTCTCTCACTGAATGCCTTTGAAGCGAGGCTGCCAACACTGGTGGGGTTCCTTCTCCACTGCCCTTTTTTGTTGTTTCCATACAGAATTCTAGGACAGAATTTCATAGCTTTTTAGATGCTCTGACTATTTTTTAAATTTTTTTTTTCTGTGTTGTGATCCTAATTTCCTTCAGGATTTCTTCTTCCTCTCCTGGGAAATTTGTCTCTATTTCTGGCATCTGTCCTTCCTAACCCTTCCCACGTTTCTTCCCTTCTAAAGACAGGGGAAAAGAATCCATTTAATATTTTTCTGTAGTAACGTCTATCTCATCTGTCAATAAATTACCCTTTGCCATCTCTGGGAGACCCCTTTGTCTCCCTTCACTGACCTTATTCTGTACCTTGCCTGGTTTTTTTTTAAGGGAGGATGCAATATCCCTGGGCTGTCATTCCATGAAGAACAGCTGTCATTCCTCCCATAGTGTATGCGTATGTGTTTGAGGAGGGAGGGGAAAAGGAGGGGGGAATTAGGGGAGGACGGGGTTCTGCTGTTGGGAAATATGATGGTCCTATTCAGAGTGGTAAATGTTTTTTCATTCATGATATTCAGCTGCAGTTCTGTCTTTTTCTTCAGTGGTTTTAGACATTCATTTTCTTATTAATCTAACACTCATCTATCTGACATCTAACTACAAGAATATTTATTAAACATTTTTTGTAAACTCATAATGTATGCATTTTATAAACATCTAATTTCTGCACAGTCTCTGTGACTGTGAATGCTATCTCACTGTCAGAGCTGCAGTCTAATACTACAGAGGTGGATTCAGAAAGCATTATCTGTGGCAAAAAAACATGACTTTTCCATATATTTTCAGTCTTACAAACTGAAATGCTCACTGAGAGGGTTAAAGAGCATGGTATAGTCCTGCATGTAACTAGCTAGCTGTGCAGAC
The DNA here is from genome assembly GCA_013398115.1 of Falcunculus frontatus. Taxonomy (NCBI): domain Eukaryota; kingdom Metazoa; phylum Chordata; class Aves; order Passeriformes; genus Falcunculus; species Falcunculus frontatus. Next base: position 2,184,697 of record VZRV01010993.1, on the reverse strand, counting down.
CTGCACAAGGAAGAGAGAGATCCATGAATCCAGCTATTCCTGCCTTGTTCTTACTCCTCCTTGTGCTTTTTGAAGCACTGCAGACTGCCAAATAACTCATCACGGAGCATTCCCTGTGTTTCTCGTGGTCCAAGGGCTTTGTGCGTAGCACAGATACAAGTTCCTTTCTTCCTGCCCCACTCCCACACACAATCTAACCATACATTAGTACAGTTTAAAAAAGGAAATACTAGTTTTGATCAAATTCTACCAATGTATTGAAAGAGACAAAAGAACTAAAAGAAATCCACCAAAGATGCTCCCACCTCTGTAACTTCTGGCAATTACACTTCTTAATGCATTTATTCTCACAATATGGATGTGAAATAAGGAAATGCAGTTACTATCTATGGTGTGCATAGAAACACACCAAAGTGACCCCAAGGTACAACACACAGCACATGCTGGGGCCCTTATTCTCCAAGTACCTGAGTCAAAAACCTGATGGAACACACTGTGAGTCTTGTTTGATCCAGCCTTGGGGTTTACTTTGTTTGGAAATCAGCAACAGGCACCATGTTTGTGTCACAGGCCAGGTCCAGGCATGGCCTCTGCACCTGAGAGCTCAGAGGAGTTCCAATGGCCTGGATTAGCAACACTAGAGAGAGACTGAAGAACTTAAGACAAAGTCAAAAAGGATGTCTAGATACAACATACATACCAAGCTACTCACTTCCTTGTCCTGTGCCAGCAGGACATCAGCAGAACATCTTTTCTCTTAAAAGCACTATAGTACTTGTTTTACAACTGCTTTGTGATTGATGTCCACTCTGGCCCTTTCTCTCTCATCTGATGGCTCTGGCAGTCCCTGCTTGATTTAGCCATCCCAGCTGTAAAGGTAACCCATCTCCACAGCTAGAAGTAATAAATTCTTTAGCCACCACAGCAAAATACATTGATATGATCTTGAATTAAATCACTCATGTCTGCAGTTCTCAGTCCAGGATATCACAGTAAATTGATATCAGCTGAAATCAGATTTACATTAGTTAATGTATCAGGCTATGAGCTGAACAGTTTGCACTGGCCACACCACTCATTCAGCCACCTCTTCTTTGGGATAACTACCTCCAGCACCTTAGTAATGCAGCCAGCTGAACAGTGATATCGTAAACTTCTCCAGGGGGAGCCACTGGGGCTTGGGAACCAGAGCCTTTACTCCCCTAGAAACAATCTGTGCCTTCAGGGACTTAGGCTCTATCTGCATATGGAAATTGGGTTTTCAAATGTATCCTACTGGTAATACCAACCCTGCTCCAGCACTGGGAAGAAGGCGTGGAGTCTACTGAAGAATGGCTCTTGGCTACTGCCATCTTCAGGACTATCCCATGTTAATTATTCAGGTCTCTTGTAAAAAAACACCTGTGGCAATTGGCAGAGTATCTGCACAAACATTAGCAGCCTTGAGGCTGAGAAACTGTTAAATAGCCTTAGTAATAGAATATTAAAACCTTGATGATGAGTGAGCGTGGGTGGAATAATTGTCTGCTCAGAAAGAGGCGCCTTTTTCTCATTCTATTCCTGTCGTTGAATCCTTATCTCCTGGATAAATAAAAACAAACCTCCCCAGTTATTGTTCTCGTTCACCTTTTGACTCTTGATTAGATTTACTGCAGATACATCCCTTTGGCAATGAAAATGGAATCAACACATTTCTGATGCACTCCAGTGGAATTTTCAGCCCCTGCTCCACCCTCAGACCGCCAAGGTCCTCGTTTTCTGAATGATGGTTAATTACCTGTCCTTGTAGAGCACGGATGAGATAGAACTTTTGGAGAGATCACTTGCCCTGAACAACAAACTGTCCTGTTTCACTTTGAATCTTTATCTTATTTTTAATCCTCAGCACTTGGAGCCAAACCTGATACCTTTCTGAGGAGAGAAACTCACGGCGATAGAAGCTGCCTTGCTTAGGCTGCTTCTCCTCTCTATATTTTTCAGTGTTTTCCCAGATGAGGCCCCAGGATTATTGCAAACGAGTCCCAGGAAGAAATGCTGCTCAATTAGGCGAAAAGAAACTCGAAGGAAAAAAGGAGTAGAGCCAGCAAATTGCTTTAGATAACAATCTCCCCCCACCCGTGTGTCTCTGTAACTAAGAGGATTAGCTGAACTTTCTGTGTCACACCAAAACTGACAATAAGCAACAGTGACTTCCCCCCGCTGGCACTTGTACCTTCACATGTTTCATTTTCTTGCCCACGCTACTGCCTTGCCCCTTGCTGATTGTATGACAAACTTGGGGATGAACATGATGGCTCTTTCCTTTCCTTTAAGATTTATGACTCAAAGCCAAATAAAACCCAACTCAAGTTATTACATGCTCTGTTTCCTCCTAACAACAACTCACTTTTAACAGTGTAAGCTAAGCAAGGAAACATGGAAATATGGTCTCCTTGATCTCACCTGATCTATCTGCTGTTAGAGATGCAAACAGCAGCCTCGGGTCTGCCAACACGGGAGCAGGCATAAAGACGTCCCTTGGGAGCAGGACCAAACGTCTGGAATATATAAAGCAGAAGTCCCATCAAAATTCAAAGTAACTGAGGCTCCGTGTAGATACAGCACTGCCAGCAAGAGCTGGATGTTTATTTCAAGTTAAGATTTATTATTCTGTGGTAGGAGGACTACCCAGGGTACTCTTCCAGTGAAAGGAAATGAACTTTGTTAAAGGACTCTGTTGCCAGTTACGGAATCAGCCCCATGTTCCTCTGACAGTAGTATACACATGATGAAAAGAATACAGCTTGTGGCTGAAGATGATCAAACATCAAATAATTCCAGTTTCTAGAGTAAACTAATTCCTTTTGCTGACCTGTGTAGAACATCACTCTAAACCTGGTGAACAACTCCTTTCCATGAGCTTGCCAGAGAATTTGTAGAGAAAGTTTGTTCTACAAGACAAGGCAAAGGAGGAGCACTCTCCAACCCACACATGCTCCCTCCCTTCTCTTCCCTGAGTTTCCACAGACAACCACAGCAGAAAGTGGTAGAAATATAAAAGGCAAATGTCTCTGATACCTGAAGGGCTGCACACAGGCACACTGACCAAGTAAGCACCTGTGTCACAGTGAAGAAGGAACTTGAAAGCAAGAAGGAGGCAGGAGAAGTAGAAATGTTTTTACATTGATGTGAAGCAGATACCAACATACAAAAAGAGAATGTTGTGATAAAACAAACTGGGATGTGGGACTCAGGTGATCACCACCAGAGTAAGGCTTGAGGGAAAATGCTGACACAGCAAAATATGCTGGCAGTATTAGGGTTGGGTGATAAAATGCATGGGACTTGCCAGTTCTTGTAAAGCATTTTACTGAACTAGGCATCTGTGCTGTGTGCCCTCTCATTGCTACACAACTCCCTGGACCTAAATTAAATCACTATGGCACTTCTGCCATGTTAAACGGTGCAAGCAGGTACTCTCAGGCCACATAAATTCAGTGAAGTAGTGTTTTGGGTGTCCCTGTACAGCTTTATTTGTGATCAAAGGGTATGGTGTTGTGGGGGAGAAATACTTCCAGACAGATTTAGACTTTTACTCCAAAAATCTGTTCAGACTGAGGCATTGTAAAAACTGCCCAGTGTATTGCCATGGGGCAAGACTGCCTTGTCACTCTGTAGCAACCCCTGTCTCGCCTATATGGAGCAGCAGTTTTAGTTCAAAGGGATCCAGGTCCATTCTCTTTCCCCATTTACATGAAATGGGACTAGAGTGGAGCGTGGCAGCCTATTAACAGTGCCCCACAGCACTGCAAGAGTTCTGCCTAGAGAGTGAAGGACACCGTGTCCAATTGAAATTACAGAGGAATTTGGGGTAGGCAGAATGTAATTACACAATTGGAATTTAAACTGTGAAATTAAAAGGAAATATTCAAGGATGAAGGGGCAAAGAGAATCCCTAATCTCCAGCCAGGCTAGGCTGTGTGACAGAAAAGTCCCTTTCTGAAGAGGGAATAAGCAAAGAGCTGTCCTGGAAGAAAGGGAGGTAGAGAATAAAGACAATGTTTTCAAAAGCACCCTAACTCCAGCTGTGTGTTTGTTTCATAGGCTATGTCTATTCTACAGAAAACCTTGCGGTTGCTAAAAGGCATCAGATGTGTCCCTCTTGGCCCCCTCTTCAGTGAGGTCAAAAACAATTTGGTTCCTCATGTAAGCAGCACCAAAGCATTCCCAAGGTCTACAGCAGAAAGCGTGCTGTACAACTGGTCGAAAAAAGGAGTTCAGCCCTGGTTTTCATATAGGTACAAACCAGAATTTGCCCTTCTACCTGAGTTTGTCACACTGCTGGCACTCTTGCTTCAGTATCTGAGCTTTTCCCAAGTCTTAGTTAATAATGATCTTAACAAAAAATAAGTATTTTTAAGGGTTTTCTGGTAGTAAGGGGAGGAAGAGAAAACCACTGAAAGCAGATCTGTGACAGTGTTGAGTGGCAACTTGAATCAGGCAATTGCAAATCCCACTCCTTAGAGATCTGAATCAAGTTGTAGGACCTCATTGTTGTCCCTCTCAGAGCAGAGAGACAGGTAAAGATGGAGCCAACCTTGTGGATCTCTGGGAGAGGAACAATAACTGCTGAACAGGGTCCTTCAATTAAGGCACAACAGGGAGAACTGGGGGCTCATCTTCTTGGGCTGCCCAGCTACACATGCAACTGAAGACAAGTTTCTTAATTTCTCTGCTTTAGTTTAACATTGCTAAAAAAGCACAGCAATAATTTCCTAAATCTTCAAAGCTGGTGATTTGTAAGATGTAACTGGTTAAAATTGGAAGGTTTGGAAGCTGCACTGATGACAACTATTGAAATGCATACAAAAAAACTGAGCTAGAGCTAAAGTAAGTGCAGCCAAAGCAGCAGAGAGTGAGAAATAGATTGAAAAACCCACCTGAAAAGATAAGTGTCCTTTTAGTAATTACCTCTCCCTTTCCTGAGGATGTGTGAAGGTTCTGAATTACAGGGGGGTTCTTTAAATATGAAAATGAAAAACATGCTTCTTTTCATCTGTGCTCCATTTCTTATCTCCAAAAAAGCAGTTAGTTGCACTTGGGAGGGGCAGAGTATTATGAGATGGTAAAACTTTCCTGCTATAATTTTATTATCTGTAAGATTCAGAGGAGTGGCAACAACTCTGAGAAATAAGAGATTCAGGGTCATCCTTTCTCCAACCCAGAGACAAGAGAATAGGGTCAGAACCAAAGGCAGAAAGCAATCTGGTCAAAGGCAGCCAGAGGAGTGTGCAGGGGAAAAAACCAGTCAATATATGCAGTGGACAGTCTCCATTTCTCTTCTGCTGTTCGTGCTCAGCACTCACAAGGTGCGTAGGAAGGAGATCTGAAGAGGGGGAAAAGCATAATCCTGAAAGGAGACAGTACTGGTGGGTTCCAAGCCTTGGGGACAAGGATGGACTCTTTTCCATCCTTGCAAACAGGAGGAGGGCGGGGAGCAATGCAGGAGAGAAAGGAAAAACAGCTTTGTGGTTAAAGTACTGAACTGCACAGCCTCAGAGCACCTAGGTGCACGTCTGTGTCCCACTAATGTCGGCCGTGACACTGGAGGGACTATGCACAGTCTTTCCATTGCTTTTCTTCACTTCTCCTCCTCAATCAAGAAGGTACTAATCCTATTTTTCTCTCGTTCTTTCCCTGCCAGCTCTCTAAATTGCAAGCTTTTTGAGACACAGTGTCTTTTGCTCTCAATAGCATGTTCAAAAAATAAGGCTGTACCAGGGAGGCTGCCGGTTGCTGTCGGGTTGTGTATGATGATGAGAAATAGGAAACAGACAGAAACACACGGTTAAGTTTAACTAAATGTGAGACAATCTGTGCAGTCCCCAGGTGAAAGGAATACAGAGGTTTGGGGGAGGTATGTAGGAAACATAAGGGGCAAAGAATGACTGTTTTGAGGCAGAAGCCTCTAGGTATCTCGAAGACCAAAGGGAAAGCAGAAGCAAACGTGATTCTAGTAACAGGCCCTACTGGAGGAGAGAATCTGATGTGAAGAAAACAGGATAGAGAGAAGGGGGACATCGTGTGAGAAAAGCAGCATCTGGGATTCACATCTGAGTGGCACGGTGGAATTGGAGCAGAGCAGATAAGTTTGCTCTTAATTTCCCTATACACTAGAGCTGTTTCGTGAAAAGGATAATTTCCTTCCCAGTGTGCTTTTTGCTTAAATACTGTGATTTATGTTTCTTTTGCTCCCTGCCTTCTCACCTCATGTTTCTTTTGTCCTCTGCCTCTCTACCTTAAAAAAAAAATTGTCTGTGAAACACTACTGAATTAATTCTAGCAGGAGATAGAAAATTCAGAAGGTCACACAACAATCATAGAAATTTGGTTATGGGCACAAGTCAAGCAGGCCAAGAAGGGCTAGGAATTAAATAGCAATTAAGAGGTATCTGGTTCAGCATCAAAACAATGGACACAGATATGCTGCAGAACTTTAAAAGATCCTCAGATACTATTTTTTCCCTTTACATGTGGTGTTGATTTTGAACACTGTATTGTTTTTCACCGCCAGAAAATCTTTTAAAAGCAAAATCCTTGTGAGAGACGATTCTGTGTGGCTGACAAGTCCAGCCAGAGAATGGAATCACAGGGTCCTGCTCACTGCTCGCTGTTCTGGGCTCTGTTTCAGCACATCCTTCACCACCAGTGTGAGCCCAGTCTCACTGACTGCAGCTGAACAGCCAACTTTCTTACTTACATCTTTTTGTGAAATGAATCCAGAGTACTCAGCTCCTCGTAGGACTAAGCTTTGTATCGTCTTTGTGTCCAATTATCTGAAATTTCAAGTATTTTCAGCAAGTTGCTCATGAGTAAGATACCAATCAGGCACTATGTGGCACTCACAATTGAAAGAGAGGTAAAATTTATCTGATAAATTATTCATCACTAATGATTTGGCCAGCTTTCCTGGATATATAGCCACAGGGATGTATGACACCTTGGGGAAGGCATCAGATAGAGATGCATTCAAAGAAAACTAGAGGAGAGGATGCAAACATAGATCCAGACTAATCTTTACAGGGAGAGGGAGAGCACCTATGTGGCCTGACTGAATTAAGTTCTCTTTATAGGTGGTCAATTAGAAAGCACAGAGCAGATTAATAACTACCAGAAAACAACGACAAAAAAAGAAAAACAAAGCAAAAAACCAAACCACTAGCAACTCCTTGTTTTCAGACATCTTTTCTGCGGCAGCTGTGGTTTCCAGCTAAGTGTGCAGAAGCTGAGCGAGAGCAAAGGCTAAATCAGGTGTGGTAATGGGAGCAAATTCTCCCCAGCAAGAAGCTGCTGGTATCAGGGAAGGGGTTACTGGGAAGTGGCATGCCGGACTGAGAAGAGTCTTTGGGTGAGATAGGGAGATACGGGAGAGAATATTCAGCGTAGGCAGGATTAGAGCTGTGCAGAGTCTTAATCTAGGCAGCCCTTTCTCTACACCTTTATCTGTCCTGGTGCAGCCCCTGCGTGCTGCAGTGCTGGTATAACCTGGCCATAAAACTGGATTAACTGGCCCGCGAGGATCATGGCTGAACTGAAGAGGAGCATGACAATATGCCTTTGTTTACATGTTCACTCGTGTGAGTGCAACACAGATCTTCAGGAGACAAAGTGCTTAATTGCTGGTTTAGAGTGTCAGCAAATGAATGTGCATGAGTAGAACTGGTGGTAGAGGAAGGTTTTTGCTCTTTCACACTGCAGTCCATTTCTGCTAGTGTTTTCTGAAATAATAAGAGGTTATTTTATAGGATGGCCAAAAAAAAAAAAAATCCCATTACCAGAGGAACTTATTTTTAAATAAAAATGACAAAATTACCTTTCTGATTCACCCCTTGGAGATACACCCTGCTGTCTCCCTCCTTCAGCCTTTCCCTTTTGGCTCTCTCCTACCAGAGAAAAAAAATCTAGTGGCTGTCTCTGATACGACTCCTGATTTCTTCAGCAACAACATGCAAGAACAGATCCCCGACAGTTCCTCTTACTCCACAATGTTTTGCACCCCAGAAGAAAATCCAGCTTGGACTCTGACCCATCTGAGTTAATGACTCTTGGAAAACGTTATGACCGAGTTCCTAATGAATGCCATTCTACACCACCCTCCTTTCTTCTTTTTCGGGAAGTACATTACAAAGCTCAGGGATAACGTGTATTTATAGAATATTAAGAATGTGAGTAAGTTTTATTTTTACTCTGCCAGATCTGTCAAGAATTAACAAAGTTTTGCCACTCTGGCTGATTGCTCGTCCTGATTTGGAAGCTTTGAATCTAAAGGTAATTTTGTTTGTTGGTCCCTCTGGTCTCATATTTACTCCCCTTTAACGAGGGAGGCATGAAACCTGATTCCCCTTCCAGGACAATTTGACGCGGGAAGTGTAAGAGGATAAAATATTTGAGAAAAGCACCCCAGGAGCATTGGGTTGCCCAGAAGGAGGGAATGTTGGGGTGGGGTTTTGTGAACAGAAGAGAATTGCTTCCGTGCAATCGCTCTTTCTGGAGGAAAACCAGACCCTCGCTCAGGCACCCTCCTCCACGGGAACCACAGGTTCTGCGATTCCATTTTCCCCGGATGCAATTCCTCTTTATTCACAGGGGATTAGTCCTGCCCAGGGCTCGGGCAGTACCTGGGTGCAGGTGCAGTCCAGACAGGTATTTCCACACCACCACTCACAGACACAGCGCCTTTGGAGCGGCCATTCACCGAAAGGCTCCTGCAAGGCACCTGTACCCCCCAGATATTTCAAGCTTTACCCCCCAACAATGTCCCTACCTGTCCACTACTGATTACCTCACTTTACCTCAAAATCTTCATTCCCTCCCCTATAGATTACCTTAGAATTTTATCCCTGATAATTACCTAGATTTTGCCAGCATAAAAATCCAATGGCTGCATTTACCTTATCCCCAAATCGTTCATTCTGGCCCTAAAGATTCCATCAGATTTTTCCTGTGAAATACTTCTTTTTCCTTACAGATGACCTCAAGTTTTACCCCCCCAAATTTTCCCTGTCACTACCGATTACCTCGTTTTTACCTCAATATGTCCAATCTCTCCCCTGGAGATTATCGTAAGTTTTAGCCCCAAAATTTTCCCTTCCCATCCACTACTGACAGACAGCTTTGGTTTTACCTCAATACGTTAATTCTCTCCCCTGCAGATTAACTCAGATTTTACCCCCAAAATTTCCTCTTCCTGTTCACTCCTGGTTACCTCAGTTTTATCTCGAAATGTTCATTCTCTCCCCTCAAATTTTACCCACAAAATCTTTCCTTCCTGCCCACTACTGATAACGTCGTTTTTACCACAACACGTCCATTCTCTCCCCTACAGATTACCTCAAGATTTCACCCCCGAAACATTTAATTCGTCCCCTGTAGATTACCTAGATTTTACAACCACAAAAACCCAACGACTCCGGGGAGGACCTTTGGGGG